>JAAOAS010000290.1:0-42277 GCA_013396035.1 Fusarium pseudocircinatum
ATGACTGTCGCTCGGCCGAGCGGCAGCTTCGAAGAATAGGAGCGCTGATACCAAAACAGAAGAACCACGGAAAGTGTGAGTAACAAAGCCACCGATGATATCCCAAACCTTGACAGCTCCATCGGTTCCTCCGGTAGCCAACAGGGTGCTGGTCCTATCAACTGCCAGAACGACGACTGGAGTAGTGTGTGCTTTCACTGTCCTTATGAGTGTAGCGTCAATAGTTCCGTCTTCTTGTGACACTCTCAAGGTGTATATTCTCATGGATAAAGAGCGAGAGCATATGATAAGGTGAGATCCAGAGGGTGTTACTATAATCAGTATCAGTTGCTTGCACGTTTGAGCGGTCTTTTGGAAACTGACAAGTTAATGTGGAAATGAGCTCTCCATCCTAAGAAAGTCAGTCAAGGTCTAATGTGATTTGCACGTGGTCCTTACACCCTCAATTTGAGCCAAATGCTTCCCGTTTGTAGGATCTGTGAGAACTGCATCCTCGCCGAGAACTGTGGCTAGAATACGTGCGCTGTTGTCAATAGCTACTGACCCTCCTGTGAATATGGGACGTATGACATGGTTTACGTCAAACGTGGTCTTTAACGGCTGCTTATTTGCCATTGTGTTGTTGTGATTTTGAGTTAACAAATATTCGATGTAAAGAATATCATGGGTCTGCGCATGAGGTTTCCTAGTAATTTTTTTTTTGGCGCCTTATTAGAGACATACATTTGATTGGCTTTCGGGTGCATTAGCTCATCTACACCAGCCACATGAAACGCCACATCCTCGTTCATCGGGTTAGCCGTCATGACTTCAGTTGAACGACCGTTATTCATTGCAGCCAAGGTAAATTCATTCAGCAGATCGTCGACGCGCAGGGAGAGCTCACGCACAGAACCTTATAGGGTGAGGGCGACTTAAGCCACATTATAAACCGTCCATGAAGTGACAGTTGCCCGCCTTGGGTTTGATGAGTGCGTACTTACCTTCATCATGGGAATGCAGGGCCCCTTAACTGCCCAAGCGCTTGTAAGACATCCTTTAGCTCGAGCCGTCGATTGTTGCTCTCGAATTACTGACACTGTCAGGGCCGGTCTCCTTATGACGATGTTGTTGACTGGGATGATGATCATGACGAGCCACCAAATACCAACGACTCTGGCCAACAATATGACCATCGAGGCCGTCCCATCAA
Organism: Fusarium pseudocircinatum; assembly: GCA_013396035.1. NCBI lineage: Eukaryota > Fungi > Ascomycota > Sordariomycetes > Hypocreales > Nectriaceae > Fusarium > Fusarium pseudocircinatum. The sequence goes on from JAAOAS010000290.1 coordinate 1,193, forward strand.
CCCTGAAACCAAAAGAGTCAACAGAGACATCATTCGTTCCCATAATGAAGTTATGCTGGTTATTGGGGTCGCTGAGCAAGAGAATCCAACTACAAATCCAGAGGCCGAGTCTGATAAACGTCGTGCCATGTATGAGGATGACGTGGGCATCAACCTTGCCTTCTCAGCCCTTCGTTGCGTGGACGCTGCCGGTGCCTTTGGGCTAGATGGCTTCCGTCAGCGAGTTTTGGTATGTTTTGCAACCCCTTTCTGTCTTATATACTAACTAGGTGCCTTGCTATGACAGATTTACAAACGCTATTCTCACATCCCGTTTTGGGATTTGTATGCACAGTCCCGAAGTACCTTTTCTATCTCCCAAGATCTTCTGCCTGGTGCGTCTGTCAGTCTTTTCAGTAATTACATCGACCGACAAATTGCTCTATTGTGGCGTGACAGGCCCGACAGGGTGTTTGCTCGTCGACTGTAAGCCTTTCCCCCAAGCCAATTATCAAACTTCGCAGCTTACAAGCAGTAGAGCCCATGAAGTCTGGTCATACGTTCGGGTTCATCTAGAGCTATACATTGCTCTGCAACGGCTCGGCCTGGCCTCAAGCACTAACTGGCTCCCAAGCCTATCCTTCTTCGTCCCATTTACTCAAGATTCACCAATTCCGCCTCCCCCACCAGCGAAGGACCTTTCTTTCCAGTCTCTTTTACAATGGGTTGGAGGTCTGTGCATATGTTCGACGCCGTTTCTCGTTTGGATAATGTCTCAAAGACTTATCCGTGATTGGAGACCCCAAATTTGGGCGAGAATATTTCGGTGTCTACCGAACACTGGTTCTCTCCCCGGCGTGACTGACAGCTGGATGCAAGCCGACAGGTCTGGTGACAGATCAGAGCACCGGCGTGCTCGGAGCACAATCGATGATGTTTCGCCTATACGGCCGATCGACGGACAAATGCCCCACGATACTGGCCCAGTAGAAGCTGTTCGGCGGCCAAGTACTTTCTCAGCGCGTGGGGATGACTATGCAACTGACGAAGAAGATAATGAAGGCCTCAGTGCCACCTTGATCAGCTTTGATGTCGAAGCCACAGCCGAAGCCAGCGAAGCACCTCCTGGACTCTGGAGCGCTGAACTAAGACCAAGCGTTGAAGCAAGGGGAGCACATATGCCTACAACCACCTACTGCGATACAATGCTGACGCAGCTGCCCCCTTTGATTGCCTCACATATCTTTACTGATGCCGTTTTGAGATTGGTAACTGCACCGTGGGAAGCAACCGCTCTCCGGTTGATGGCCCATAGTCTCCGTCAACGGTTTAACCTCCCAACTCATGACTTTTGTGAAATTAATATTCTCAGTCATCTCGATTTGACATTCGCTATCAACTTTTTGAGTACTCAAGCGCTGCACTTAGCTTTATGCGGAGAGGTTTGGGCAGCCTTCACGACAGTGGCCACAGTCTTACACACAACCCCTGACGAGTGGCGGGAGGCCGAAGCCGAGGACCAGGAGAAAAGACAAGATTGGATAGATGAGAACGTTTAGCCAAGGCCTGATATCAGAATGCAACTGTCCAATATGAACGACTTGAACATGAATTCCACATGTTTAGTCAATACTGCGTGGTTTCCATATCGACTTACTTGCGTTCTTTGATGCTCTCAATCGGGGTCTTCCTGACCTATCTGAGGAACAGGCCTGGCATTGGACGGATTTCTTTGCCCCAATCGTTACCGTCAAGCCCTTCAAAACGTGTGTCATGAAAAGAAAGGCTAAATGTTTGCATGGAACCTTGCGTTACAGCCTAGGACTGGCTAAGAAAACATGATGCATGGATGTTTCAAAAACAACTCCCATGCCTGACTGAAAGCCTACGCGACTATGGCTGAACAACCAGCTTGATGCGCTGCATAGTAGGGATGCACGCAGAGGCTAAGATACCGGGAGAAGGGCGTTAATTATGGATGCATTCTCAAAGGCACCTTGCTATCTGATGCGTTACAAGCAGTCACATACTATCGTCTAACACGTATGTGTTGAATAGCTAGAATATACCCAGCAATATAAGGTAGTGTGAAAACAATCATACCTTTCTTAGATTAGTCTCATATCCAATTCCTTCAATCTGCTCATATCATGGAGTTACTGTTATAAGTATCGATTGCCAAGTTATTCAACGAGAACCAACAAAATTATTCCAGACTGGCACAACAAAAAACTTATGCTGAGGGGTTATTGTGAGCATTAACTTATCTCGGTACGGATAGACCGTCTAGGAGAGGAAAACAAACCCAGGACCCCGATCCAAAATAAACAAAAAGACTTCGACAATACAGCATAAGTTTAAGATACCTTTCACTGGGTTATTTTAACACTTTGTATCAAGGTCTGATATTTTCTTGCTCACCGAGGACTGGGAGGAAACAAAGAGTATGTAACTTCCAGAACAGGTCCAGTGAGTGGTCTTAGACGAGCTGAATACAGCGTACATAACTAGAATATCCGATTATGATTCAAGGACATACTTCTAGTCAGAGGAAAGTGGTACAATCTGTATCACTTATAAATTGGGGTGCTTCCAACCGGCATAGCACTGAGCCTCAATTGTACTCAATAGTAGACGAGCACTAAAGCTAGCACAAGAATACGATGCAGATGCGGTACAAGTTATATAATGCTCACTGATATCCTTGTCGTAGATCCTGGTTTAAATTTCATTTCTATAGCCGTGTAGCTTCCGTCATTTCTTGCCCCTCACGATCATGTTCACCCCCACCTTGACTCTTTTTGATGATGACGTTTCAACTGCTACTTCAATTTCCAAACCAACCTTATTAGCAACCACCCAAACGCTATAACTGAAAATTTACTTCAAGAATATTGTTTGTCCTGCAAATTATTGAGTAATGTCTGAGCGCACTGTCCTTATAACCGGCGCTACCGGCCTGTTGGGTCGTGAGGTCGCTACAACGTTCGGCCTCAAGAACTGGAATGTCAAAGGCACGGGCTATTCTCGCGCAGATGGAGTCAATACTTTCAAGATCAATCTAAGCAATGAGACGGAAGTGGGAGAGTTTCTGGATGAGACCAAGTTTGCAGTCCCCTCCCTCTATCGATGCTGTGCCAGTAGACTGACGTTACTATCTACCTCCAGACCACAGGTTATTGTCCATTGTAAGCTACCTGGCATGTTTCATTCGTACAGAGACTAACCAATTACACACGAAAGGCGCTGCTCAAAGGTTCCCAGACAAGGTCGATAAAGACCCCGAAAGTGCCCGTGAACTCAACGTCGCTGCGAGCAAGGCACTCGCTAAGCTGGCCGCGGATAGAGACATCTTTGTCATCTATATATCAACCGACTACGTGTTCCCCGGTACGCCGGGGGATGCTCCGTATGAAGCCGATGCCAAGCCTCAGCCTACCAATCTTTACGGCCAAACGAAGCTGAATGGTGAGCGAGCCGTCTTAGATACGCTGAAGCAGGTTGGAAAGGAAGGCCTGGGTGTCGTTCTTCGAGTTCCTGTCCTCTATGGGAACGCTGAGACACCCGCAGAGAGTGCGGTCAATGTTCTTATGGATGCACTATGGAAGGCACAGACACAGGGAGCTGAAATTAGCATGGACCACTGGGCAATACGCTATCCTACGAACACAGAAGACATCGGTAGGGTATGCCACGGTATGTCTCACTCTGTTTTTAGCCACCAGGTTTCAAAACCACGGTGTCATTTTGAACTAGTCATGGCAAAACTCCTTGAGGGCAAACAAGTGCACGAGAAGATTACGCTGACTTTAAGCACAGATATTTCCGTCAAGTACCTCGATGCTCCAACTAAGGAGCGATCTTGTCTTCCTCGAGTTCTCCAGTTTTCCTCAGAGGATCGAATGACGAAGTATGAGATAGTGACACTATTTGGTGAGATAATGGGCCTGTCAACGGAAGGGATTAAGCCCAACACGGAAGGGAATGACCCAAATGCCAGTGTGCAGCGACCTTATGACTGCCACTTGAGCACAAAGGCGCTAAAAGATCTGGGAATTGATGTTTCAACCTGCGACTTCAAAGGCTGGTGGAGACGTGAGGTTCGCGCATTTCGCAAGTAATAGGTAGATAGGGGGCACTGCCAGCAAGGATCGCTGCATTCCGGTGTGGGACATGTATGCTGAAGAGCAAAGGTTTCAGATGAGACGATGGGTTCCCTTAAGTCGTGCTCGGTGGAAAAAGGGAGCATGTCTTGGGCGTAGAACATGACTGAAGACACAACGTATGAAGAAACCAGACCGCGAAACTATCACTATTTCATTCGCTGAACTGAAGAATGATAAAAGACGACCATAAAAAAGTCACGGCTTGGTTATGTCTTTATCAGATCATAGCGGGATATCAACTCAGCACGTGTCTATTGTTGGGAACTCTTTTGGAACACCTAACTATATAGTACCTACCTACCTACCTACATAGGTAGGCAGCGTTTAAATCATCTACCTTAACCAGGTGCCTATGACTATTTACCTACCGTAGGTCGCTGAGTAATTTGTTGAGACATGCAACTTCTCTTGCACTATGTAGCTGCTAGCAGGACTCTTAAATACGTTTTGCGGCGGATAAAACAGAGCTGGCGTTCACACGGTCGCAAGCCGGGATGTCTAAAAGCGCTATCTTCATTGAAATCGGCATTTTTTTCTCTCTCTGTAAATCCGTCCCCATCCTGGGAAGTATCTTTGCGTCCTAACACTGGAATGAATGTCTAAAGGGAGCAAGTTGCACCTCGGCCCTTAAAAGCCTGGCCTCATACCAGAGACTCGCCTCTTGCACCTGGCCACATACCATTGCTGCAATTGAGCGGGCTTTTATTACATTGACGAAAATAGAGCTTTGTCTAGGGATGAGTCTGAAATAGCTGGTCTGCACTTTCTCGTCAAGTCATGTGGTGCTTGCTTCTGTTATTATGGATGCCGATTCCCGCCCCCTTCGGCGCCCTCGCCTTGGATTCTCGTCGACTGCTTGTTCAAATTTCAAATTGCAAAAATTGTGGCCGCTGGTTGCTCTCCTTACAGTATCTTCTTTGAAAAACTTACACGGTCAGCTTAACTCAAGCTCTTATCCAATATCAGCAATCAGCATTGTTCACCTGGTGTGAACGCTTTTTGAGTTTCGGTCTCCTATTATCTGCAAACGAAAGCAATCGTTCTCTGATCATCGAATTGAAAATTCACGTTCTCATGGGTGCTATTCAAATCCATCAGCTTTTCTTCTCGGTCGTCGTTTCCTATCATTTCTCAGCTTCCTTGGAGTAGACATACCTGATACGAAAACGCCCTCCCACCTAAGATCAACCCTGTTGGCGATCTTAAGCGACGGCCTGCCCAATCTTCTCGCAACAACGGATCGATCCGAAAACCTTGTTGGACGCTTCAGGTCCTCACAGGGTCCGATAGGGCTGCATCAGTGCTAATCAAGGGTCCATTCACCACTGCAGGAACAAGTTCGTTAGCGGCAGCACCATAAACATGTCGTCGTCAGTGGCGGTCGCGGCCGCCCCATTGCAATTTCATGACTATTTGCAATTCCCAATCAATGATACAAAACCACCAATACCGGACTTCTCGAAATATAGAAAATTACGCGGGAAAAGTGTGTGTGCTGATTCTCGAAAAACATTTGAGGTTTATGCCGACCCGCCATCAGAAGGAGCCCATCTCGCCGAGGGGGATTGTTACCCACGACTTGACTCACCAACATTAGTCCCGCGAAGCGTTCGACGCCGGTCCAGGAGTGTGACTTCGTTACTAACTCTATCCCGCGAAAGAAAACTTATTGAGCCGGTGGTCCCAGCGCCACCGTCCCCCTCAGCCTCGGCTTCAGTTGGCAATCGTGGAGTTGAATTCTTGAAAGGTCTTGCGGAGAGTGTTACAGGGGTCATTGGTAGCCTCTCTCCACGAATTGCGGCCAGCGCTGATAATGACAATGGGCGCAATAGGCACCGTCAGGATTCGTTGTGTTCTGTGCCTTCGATCATTCGCTCCCCGGTTCCGTCAGTATTGGTGTCGCCGTGTGCACAAAGCTTCGCTGGCGCGTCAGGCAATTTAAACTTAGTTTCAGCAGAGTCTCAGACCGCGCCGTCGCCCGCTGTCCCGCCCGGCCCCAGTAGCCCCCTGGCAAGTCCGTTGTATGTTCTAACGCCTAAAACAACGAACATCCCACCATTCCTTTCGAACTTAGCTTCGAAACCTCTACCTCTACGATCACCGGATTTGAACCAAGAATTCTCCCGCAGCACTGCGCATCTTACTGGTCGTGACCGCAGCCGCAGCCGCAGTCGAAGTCGCAGCCGCAGTCGTCCCCGGGGCCCAGACTTATTCAAACCCCTTCCACCGACATATGCCTTTGATCTGCCAGCTCCAGAATCACCTATACTTCGTACCGTGCCATCTGCGAGCGATATTGCCAGATTTAAACGTCGAAATCTACACGCCTTGCGAATCAATACTGACACTGCTGAACGCGCTGCAAAGATCGAACGAGAGGACCTTGAGCGCGAGGAAGACGAGTCTGAACGCCTAGCCGACATAGTTGCCCGTCTTGAAGCCGAGACTGATCGCATCCTCGCCGAGCAGAAGAAACGCGACCTAGCCCGCCGCCGGGCGCAACTGCCGACTCCGTCCCCTAAATTTCCACGGTTTCTTGTTCTTGACAAGTTTTCATTTCTCTATCGCACTCGGCGATCGAATGCTCTGACAAGCCAAGTCGGTACGCCAAGCCCAGGGGCACCAACAGTCTTTTCTCTTGATCTCAGCCGGCCTACTAGTCCTGACGAATCTTCATCACCAGGAAAAATGAGTTTCATAGAACAGGGTGGTAAAGGTATCGTGCCAGGCACTGACGCCCCAACTTCGGCCAGCAATGGAGGCGAGAGAGTAAGTTGTATCCCTAATCCTTAAGTGTGCTCATTCAGATCCTAACGTGATTTTTCTCTGCAGCGCGTGTGCGTACGATGCCTATCATCAGTCATCAATCTTCCTGTCAACACTGATACCTCTCCTGTTGATATCCTCTACTCGACCGCCAACCTGACCAGCCATGATATCGATCCCAAGGCCAGCGTACTGATCGAATGCTACGTTGAACTTGGTCTCGAACGGCGCCTTCGCCGTTACGAAAGAATTCGTGACGTTATGAATTCTTGGGATCGTGACCAGCAGAACTCTCTTCTTGTTGTCACCAATGATATCTCACAAACCGATGATCCTGATCTCGATATGAAGTCTGTGCCACGAACACCAAACCCTCCCCCAGGCTTCACGCTGCAAATGTACCACTCTTCCAGGCCAGGCAAATGGAACAAGCGATGGATCACCTTGCTGGAATCCGGTCAGATGTTTGCTTCCAAGAAGCCTGATTCAAAGGCTTCGGACAAAGACAGTACTGTCCTGTGTCATTTATCAGATTTTGACATCTATACACCAAGAGAGAGTGAGGCCAGGCGTCATCTAAAGGCCCCCCGGCGCTTTTGCTATGCTGTTAAGAGCCAACAGAAGACGTTCGTTTTCCCAAATGGCGAGAATTTTGTTCATTTCTTCTGCGCTGAAGACGGAAAACTTGCCAGGCGTTTTCTTGAACTTGTGCAACGTTGGCGAAGCTGGTATCTGGTCAATAAGCAGGTTGACTTCGGGAAGAAGGACAAGCCTCCACAACTTGCCATGCATCTAGACAACGACACGGTTCCCAAAGCCATTTCCAGATCGAAAAGTTCTGCCGCATATAAAGGGCATAGTACGCAGGTTTCCGTTGACGAGACGCCATACACCATCGGCGCTTTCCAGCCACTTCTTGATATGGACCGCTTTGATAAACCCCTGGAGGAGTTCGGCAAAGATCTAGAACAGGACAAACAAAAACATGGGGATCCCGATACTGAGTTTAGAAGTGGACTCGTCCGGAAGGCGACCTGCAAACAGCCAAACGTCTTAACAAAGTCCAAATCAATACATCAAAAGCATAGATCACCGCCAACGCCTCGGGACGAGGCGCAATTCTCTTCTACGGGGCTTTTGGGTCAAGTATATGAAGAGAAACGCAAGATAGCTGAACGGGCGCCTGTCATCAGCCCTCCCACCAACGCGGCTTTCACAAAAGGAGCCTCGCTCCTGGGTCAAGGTTATGAGCAAAAGCGCAAATTTTCTGAGCGAGCGCCTGTCAACAACAGTGTTCCTTCAACGAATGCCGGTTTCACAGAGGGTCCTTCACTTCTCAACGGTGGTGTTGTTTCGCCAACGTCTCCTAATGAGAATATGGCAGATTCAAAATCATGGTTTCCTCTGGGAACAGATCAGTCTTCTCAGCCACGCTACCGTAGTCGATCTGTCCGAGATTCCAATAAGCGTCCTACCACGTCTGAGAAGGTCCCAGATATGCCCCAGCCGCTAGTCAATCTTACTAACAGCTTCCCTGAGCCGCCTCGCTGGCGCGAAAATAAGGGTCATGGTGTAAAAGCACCAACCGGCGGTCCTTTAATCAGTCTTGCTACCGGGGGATCGACAAACAATTCATTCAACACTCGGAGTGCCTCTGGTCTTGTTGGGCAGTCTCGACCTCTGCCCTCTTCTTCGTCTATGACGGTTGGTAGCCGTCCTCGGAGTCGGTCTATCGCAGGAACTCAACAATCGCCTAGCCATGCTCCTCCTGTTCCTCCTTTGCCAATCCGGTCGTTACGTCGAGAGAACACTGCGCCGCTCGAACAGTCTCGTGGCCGTGATCCTCGTCCGCGAGAGCCGTTGATCAACCGAGCCGGGACGACGGGCTTCTCGTCAAGGAATTAAACGGAGGCCGGAACCTTGCTTCCTTTCGTAAACGATGGGTTATTGAAGATGATATCGAAGGATTATGCAGTTATGTCCATTACGTCCAAAGATCAAACGCCCCTCAGTCATGACTTTGTGGCCTTCTTGACGAATCAGATTATCATATAGTACTGGTTTGAGTGAATAGGAGTGGAAGCGCAAAAAAGAGAAAGTAGTGCCGGGTTCGGGCAGGGACTTGCGAGTTATGTCTGGTTATGCCGTATTGTGTTCCTTTTTGGCGTTTTCCCGGAGTTTTTGTTTTGCATGACTTGTTTCTTGATCTTATATATATCCTCGAGCAAGAGCAGAAGCTCGTGTTGGTACAAGATGGCGGGTTCCATCCTTACCTTGAAGAGTGGTTCACCATACGTTTATGATATCAGCTATCTTCTTCATATCTTCTCAATCTGATTACTTGGTTCATCGTACGTGCCACTGGTCTATACGGAGGTGACACATCTGCCACTTTCGCTTTGAAAGCAACCTTTGGAATTTGGTCGTCTATCGTACCCTTTCTTTTGCACTCATGTATGGATATGATTCAATTCAGAGCTTTTAGTTTACTTGCTGCGCTTGTAGATCTTGGCAAGGAAGGCCTCGAAAACAGTTTTCTTGAGACCATCGTTCTCATCGATGTTAGCAATGCGCTCACGAATCTGGCCGACAACCTTTTCCTCATAGTCGAGATAACGCTGCTCGAGATTGAGGTCATCGTAAAGCTTTTTGACGACCTTCTCCTTGTCATCGTCCTTACGGCCATAGTTTTCCTCTAGAATCTTTCGCTGCTCAGGGGTTGCTACGGCTAGGGCCTGGTTGACGAGCCAAGAGCACTTGTTATCTTTGATGTCAGTGCCGATCTTGCCTATATGCTCAGGCTTGCCGAAGTTGTCAAGATAATCATCTTGAATTTGAAAGTACTCCCCGAGAGGAATGAGGATATCCTCAGCTTGCTTGAGGTTGCTGGGAGTGGCGAGGTTGAGCTGGTGAAGGGCGAGGGCGACGGGGAGGTAGAATGAGTAATAGGCGGTCTTATAAATGACGATGAAACTATACTTCTCGAGAGAGAAGTTGTCGAGGTTGACATTGTCTTCAGGAGCGGTGAGGAGGTCGCACAGCTGGCCGAGCTCGGTCTGAAAGGTGGTCTCGTGGAAAAGCTCGATAAGATCGACGTAGGCGGGGTGAGAGCGGAAGTACTTCTTGAGAAGTGTGTAAATGGCGGATTCAAGCATGAAAGCGTCGTTGATAGCTATCATGCCAACACCCTCCTGGCGATACCAACAGGGCTGGCCACGGCGGGTAATGCTCGAATCCATGATGTCGTCGGAGACGAGAAAGAAGGCCTGAAGGAGCTCTGTCATCCAGCCAAGCGTAGCAGCTTGGAAGTACTGCTCTTCGGTAAGAGGCTTCTCGAGGAGGAGGGAGACCGAGTCGGGGACGGACATGCCGCGGTTGCATTTTCCACCAAGAGGGTTGACTTCGAGAGACTGTGAAGCAACGTGTCAGTTCAAATTAGAACTCGATATATACTAATGAACAGCTTTCATTTTGTCCTTACTCTTTTGTACCAGTCGAGCTGCTCTTGAGGGAGCTTGTAGGAGCGGGCATGGTCGAGAAGAGCCTCCTCAAGCTTGGGGTAAACGGAGTTGAACTCCTGAAGGGTGGTTTGTTGAGCCATCTTTGCTGAATTGTGTCAAGTGAACTACGTGTGCGCGCTGGAAAGGAAAAGTAACCTGGAGAGTCCTTCTCTGGAAAGGAGACGAAGAAGGGAAATGAAACTCAGAAGTGAGAATGACAGACTGATCTTCGGAACATGTACGATAATTACCGGGCAATTATCTATTAATCTCAATAGACTGGGGGGGGCTTTTTTTAAGAGGGGATTTGCTCAGTGCCCCTCTTCCCTTATTTGCGAGTTGGAGCAGGAGGACTGTGGACGCTTTGATTTGCTCGGTGAAGCCAAACAAAGGAAGACCCCGGTTCAAGGGACCAGTGAAGGGGTGGGGCACTGACTAGACCAGCCAGGTAGGTGGGGTTGCCGGGCGGTGAGAGCAGCTTGATTGATTACCTTAGGTAGTAGGCATGGATACTGGCTAGACTGGTTACCTTGCTGGGCTACTACCCATCTTAGAAGATACCTAGGTGTACCTTAGGTCGGTGGTTAACGAAGGAAGCAAACACAGAACTCAACCTTGGAAGATTTACGATATGGCGTGCAACTACCGAGGCTGATATATGTATTTAATCTTAAAAGGATACACATTCATTAAAGTCGTCAGTGGCACCTGAAGTGCTCAGTCGTGAAACCCCAAGATACCTCAATGGCATGGGATCCGTTGAAGTTATTGATAGTACCGTATCTAGCAGAAATCCAATAGCTGGGCAAGAAAAGACAGACTAGTACGAAGTTATTGGTTGTCTGAAGTTGGATGCTGTTGTTATTGGAGGGTCAAAGTTTTTTGACCAGACGGGAGGTATCTGCTCCTGAAACTACTAGGTATCCTTCCTACAAACAATGTCCATTGGTCCTACATTCGAAGCACTATCTAAATCCTTGAACTCTTAACGCCATGTCCTTCCATAGCTGCCTAGATCAAGCCTACCGGTTGGCTTCTTCTTTATATTGACTGATCCCTTGTGGCACAACATACTTGATCCGATCATACCACTCCGTATCATTCTCTTGAATCACGGCCAATGCATCCAGCAGCGCTCTCTCTGATGCACCATCCCTCATCATCACCACGATGCACGCTGTGTTGAGCTCTGCGTTGCGAAACCCTCGGACAAAGGTTTCCACATCGTACATATGCGCGAGTCGAGTATGCGTCGGCGTACTGTCCAATTCTCTACACTTCTGGATTGGCGTAGATTATCAATAACGTCTCATCGATGACGGCTGCCGACATGCATCGGATAGAGCAACCTGCACATGTACATACCTGGCAGTCCTGGCACCTCGCTCCCACAGATTTGACATAGTTGTTACACTTCCTACTACCCCAACGATGGCTGCAAGGCCAATACATCCTGGTTTGTGAAGTCTTCTTCTTTCGTGTCTCAACCGGAATATTCGATACGTCGGTGTTGTTAACGAGTTCACTGTTCTCTCGATGTATGCTCAGCTAGAAGTTCAGTTCACTTGTCGAATAAATGCCGTGTGCACTCGCTCTTATACTATACTTCGCTCGATGACGAAGCTCGACACGGTAATGAATCGGTTCGCACGTGCTGTAGAGGATTGTGCGAGGTTGTATCGGACACTCATTTTGTGAGACTTCGCTGATATTCGCAGCCGTTCGAATGCTGTGATACATGTTCGTTGACTGGAAAAGCTAGCTAATGCACCTGTGCAAGAGAGTCAAGTGCTGGATCTGTGGCTTTTGACGAAGGCGAAGATGTGCGGAAACACCGCAATGGCTCTGCACTCTCTCTGAAGGGCAAAGTGTGAGCAGCAGTAAGCTGTGAACTATCCGACGCTGACTCGATTATCAAGGCGCTGCCGGGTCTGGCTGCCGAAGCCTACTCAGAGGAGATGGGTGGTAGAGGCCGGCCATCATGACTCGATGAGTCCCGGGATAGAGTTGACTTTCAAACGTTACTCACTGGAGCCTATATTTGAAGCACAACGGTGCGGGAGTCATCTTATAGACTGCTTTGGAGCATTTATTACAAATTTAGCGCTCTCATAAACTTGAGCCGGCATCCTCAACAGTATTCACCTCCTCCTGAGTCCCGGATGCCTCAACTCAGCATGCCACACTAAGCTCGGGTACAACAGTCTACATCTTTATTTCATCCTTGGCTCCCAGTTCTTGTCCAACTTTTCTTCCCTCAGTCTCTCAAGTCGTTCCGTCAAATTATTGTGCGTCCAATGCATAGGTCCCCTATCCCGCGCCGCCTCAAGTGCGTCGCAAACCGCGTGGTAGACTTCACTGAAATTACGAAAAATGTAGTCAAGCGCAGCAGTAAGAAGATTATCCACGTTGTACCTTTTCTTTGCCTTCTCGATGTACTTGTTGACCCGTTCGTACGTGATGCCATCCATCTCACGATATTTGTCAAGTAAGTATTGCGCAAACTCGATGTGGAGATCTGATGCCTTCACCTCATTGTCTCCAAACTGCCTACCCATTCTCTTGGGAGTCGATTAGAATGTGGAACTCTTGTAGCGGCACCGTAGGGTGAGTACCCGTGGATGGTTTGTCCTTACCTCGCAGTCAACGCATATGCTTTTCTTGAGGAACACATAGTTGGGGCACTTGACTTCTGGTGTCCAACACAAGATGCAAGGGAATATCCGAATAGCTCTGTTGATATTCATTGTACTCCTCCGAGTGACCCTAGAAGATTGATCTCAAATTTGAGCAATTCTCAGGGAAGGTTGTCAAAGGTCCGAAAGATGCGAAGCAAGATGCTCATGCGAATGAAGAGTGAAAAGTTCTTATGGTAAATGAAGTATTCATCGTCTTTATAGATTCGATTAATATAATTAAGGGGAATCTGATCATATTGACGGCGATAAAGCCTGGTTTTTATCCTTCAACTTCACCCATGTCTTCAAGTATCTCTCCACCGGTTAAGCTAGCAAACAATTTCACACAGATATGAATAAAAAGCTGTATTCATAAATGCCTTGATAAAAAAAACTCGAGTGGTTGCACCAAGATTTCGGAGTATTGACTGATCTTACTTTCTACTGGCGCTGCTGTCGTACAGCATCCAACGTTTAAAATGAGTGTATGTGGATGGAAGGGAGGTGGCTGCAATATTGGTTCAATGGTCCACGTCCAAAAAATTCTCGCACATCGTAAGATACATCCATGCCCTTGACGGACTCAGAATTTAAATTGTGTGTAACAAGTGACGGTTCAAGTTCAACGGTTCTGATTCATACCTGGCGATATTCCTTTGTGTTGCGCTTTGTTGTACCCATCATGCATAGTGCGGATTCACAGTGTCCTTTGGGGAAAGCACTGTCTATGATGCGCGCCCCAAGTTGTTGACATGATGGGTTGTCAATGCTTCGTGGTCATGCTCATGACACCTCCCAACTTCGCATTGGGACCGCCAACAACGCCCGTAACCTGGCTATAATTCACCAGGTAGCGGCCTTCAAAATTCTCAATCCAGTGAATATCCACTGGTAGAGCACAGGCATTCCCAACTTCGTGCCGCGACCGACTCCCTTCTGTCAATAGCTACCCCACCAACGAACAAACCAGCAAAAGATGGCACTCAGCGTTCACGAGATCTCCCAGTTACGTGCTGCCTTGCAAGATGCCGCCGTCAAATGTTCAGAAAGATGCTTGTATCAGTCGTCAAAATGGTGATCAGTTTCACCAAACTATCATTAACCATAGCGCATAAACTAACGTTGTCAGGGCTGCTGAGCTGCTCAATGCGCTCCCCGAGATCGAAGAAGACGAAGAAATTATCAACCCTTCAGATCACGGACATACCTCTCCGATATTCGCTGCGAACAGCGATCCAGAGGAAGCAATTCTGGAAGCCAAAGAGCTTAGCAAATATCTCTTAGCCAAATCTCTCTTTGACTGTCGAGAATATGACCGTTGCGCTGCTGTGTTTCTGCCCGACTCCCTCCTTTCAAGTGTTCTTGCCTCGCGTGTAGACAGCACTTCAGCATCCACCACCGCTGTAAAGGGGAAGGGGAAGGCGTCCAGCGCTTCATCTGTGATGCCACTGCCAAAGCTCAGTCAGAAGAGCCTGTTCTTAGCACTATATGCCAAGTTCATGTCCGGGGAGAAGCGCAGGAACGAAGACTCCGAGATGGTTATGGGCCCTCAAGATCTTGGTACAGTGGCCAATAAGCAATTACTTGTAATCGGTCGGTTCTTAGCAACTTGGTTCGAGGAGAGGACAACGGAAGACGATGAGGTATTGGGAAGCCAGGGATGGCTCGAATATTTGTGAGTGCTATTCTTGTTGATTCAGTGTTGATCGACTAATCACAACCTGCAGGTATGGCATGGTGCTAGCCAAAGAGAAGAACGACGACAAGGCACTGGAATATTTTATTCGAAGCGTGCACAAGTACACCATGAATTGGGGCTGTTGGTTGGAAATGACGTCGTTAATATCTCGAGTTGAAGATGTGAGTCTCCCATGTAGTATCATCGCTTCCGTTCAATCGCTAACACCTTCCAAGTTGAATCGGATATCCAGACATTGTCCTCAGAATATTGTCTCTTATATGTTCCACCTGCACACCTCTCTAGAACTCTACCAGCAAGGGCCCGGTCTGGCCAATTCTCTTGAACAACTTCTCTCGATATTCCCAACATCCTCTTTCCTTCTCACATGCAATGCACTCCTAGCATATCACGCCAAGGACTTGATGGCTGCTGAACAGCACTTTACTCGACTGCTGGCACTCCATCCACATCGGCTAGATTCTCTCGACCATTATTCTAACATTCTCTACGTTCTCAACCTTCGTCCAAAACTGGCTTTCCTGGCACACCTATGTTCCAGCGTGGACAAATTCAGGCCCGAGTCTTGCGTAGTGATTGGAAATTATTACTCTTTACTATCGATGCATGAGAAGGCTGTCCAATATTTCCGTCGTGCGTTAACGCTGGACCGGTCATGCTTGTCAGCATGGACGCTAATGGGTCACGAATATGTTGAACTTAAAAACACCCATGCGGCAATCGAGTCGTACCGCCGTGCAGTTGACGTGAACCGCCGGGACTATCGGGCCTGGTATGGTCTTGGTCAAACATACGAGATGTTGGAGATGCATACATACTCATTATGGTACTACAAGAAGGCTGCTGGTCTACGACCATGGGACGGAAAGATGTGGATGGCTGTAGGCTCATGTCTACAAAAGATGGGCCGAGAACGGGATGGCATTAAAGCCTTAAAGCGAGCTTTACTAGCTGATGCTTACTATGACGTGGGGAGCAGTTTTGGTAGCGGTGATCTCCTTGGCAGCCGGAGCGCCACGGGTCATATGGACCCCGACATCCTTCTGCAGATTGCGGTTATGTACGACCAGCTTGGTGAAGAGGAAGAAGCCAGGTCATACATGGAATTATGCGTGGCCCAGGAAGATGGTGGTGGAGCTGCAGAAGCTGATCCGGCTGAGTCCATTGCTATTCACAACGACTCTCCACCCGGCTCAGATAATGGAGCCGGGGGCAACGAGAACCCAGGGAATGAGGGAACCGGAGTCACGGCGGCGACAAGCAAAGCGCGCATGTGGCTTGCAAAGTTCTCAATGCGCACTGGAGATTACATAACGGCCTCTCGACTTGCGGGAGAGTTGTGTCAGGATGGTGTTGAAGTGGAGGAAGCAAAAGCACTGGTGAGAGAAGTTCGGTCTCGAATGGAAGCGACGGGAATGCTCGACCCGCTGAGTTAGCAATATCAGCAAGGACAAGTACATGCCTAATCGTGTATTCAGAAGTGTGCAGCCAAGGATGTTTGGACGATGAGAACATGCATCACGTTGCTCACACAATGTTCAAATAAAGATGGCTAGTAAATGATGTTATTGCAGAGAATACATTCACCACGAGTAGCCATTCCAGAACACGCTCGCAGTAGCATGATCTACTATGTACCTATTTAAAGCTTTCCCAGATCTACCGCCTATTGCATCATCGATCATTCTCCTGAAAGCTGCACTCGTAAATGGTACTCCGGTGATGAAAGTTGAGATCGGGCCGATGATCGAAGTTTATGCATGCACCATTGACACTAAAGTCTGGACATTTACATAGATCGGCCTCAGGGAGCAAGAAAATATCATACCTTGATATAGGATGTTAAAATAAACTCAGCAAAAAGTCCCCCAAGCTTGAGCTGAATTTATCTAAATATTTTCATCGCTTAGGGTCCGGCAGGGTCCTGAGTCTTCTTTCCTCCCCTAGGTCGGTAGTCAGTATCTAAGAAATGCACGTTTCAGTACTCGAACTTACCTTATTGAATGATAATCGCGGGGATCTTGTTGAACCAAGGCCAAAGCTCGGGAACCCCTTGCTATAGCAAGATCCTCCTTTGGTATATGACTGACTATAGATCGTGACGATTATGAAAGCAAGTCAAGAACTAACGTAATTCTGGCTAGTCATAATACAAAGACCTCTATGCAAGATGGCAACCCAATATCTCCATATTATCTTCCTATTAAAATCTACCCAGATACCGTGTCCTTCCGTGAGCAATCTCCCACCATCATTTAGTGTCAATAATACAGTTTGGTTTCACATTGCTTTCCCCAGGATTGATCACATAGCCAAAGCTGCAACACCAGCCAACACGACAGCCCCATAGCTTCCAGACACCTTGCTAGCAGCGGCCGAAGGCAGTGAAGCCTCGATAGTACCAGTAGGGTTGACCGGGGGTGGGGCAGCTCGAGATGGAGGAACAGCCGGCTGTCCGGGAAGAGAGGGAGGAGGAGGAGGAGGAGGTGGCAGGGTACCAGCAGCTGGAACTGTAGCTTCTGGTAGAGAGGGCTCAGGTGCAGGAGGGGGAGGAGGGTGAGCTTCTGGCATAGGAACAGTGGACTTGGGCTTTGCTGGTGGAAGAGAAGGCTCAGAGTACGGGACTGTAGCCTTGGTAGGAGGCAGCGGTGGCGCAGGAGCAGGTGAGGACATCACCGGAGGCGCGGGTGACATTGGCTGGCCAGGGGGGGCTGTGGGATATACAACGGTCCCAGGGGACTTTGTGTTCTGCGCGTAGGTGACAGTACAGGGACAGTCTGTTTCATATGTCAACTGAAATCCGAGAACGAGTAGGCAGTCATTATTACTTACTCGTGATGGTTAAATAAGTTGGCTCTGTGGCCGTGTAGGTGAGGTTTTTATAGTGAAACGTGGTAGGTTCCTATTATATTCTTCGTCAGGCTGAACTCAGCTCATATTATAGTTCAGACTCACAGGGCAATAAAATGAGTAGTCAGACGTGATAGTGGTCACGAGGGTCACGGCCGTGCTGTGCTCCGTTTCATTTTTGAAGGGCGGTTTCGGAACGGGCGACATCACCGGAACAGAGCCAGCAGTAATACCCCTAATGAGCACGACCGCTGAGAAAGCCTTTTAGATCTTCATCTTGTCATTAAGTTTATGTCTGAGTATAGAGGTCAAGGATGGTATTTGGGGAAGATATGAGGATGTCAAGAAATGTTAAACACTCAGTTGTTGAAGATAACCAGGCAGCTTTTATACCTCGCAGACTGACATGTGAGCGCATATGGAAACCACCGAACAACCTCTTAAATCAAGAGGCTAGGGGATTTCCGAATACCAGTATACGTGAACTACGGGAGACCCCAACGTGAGTGTAGGGCTGAAGATGGCTCTCAATGCAGAGGATGGGACAACTATATGGGAAATATTCGACATTTTCCGTCACAGAACTTGCTTGGCTTTCACTTACACAAGATAAAGAATCACACAACCAAGTTATTGATATAATCACGCTCATGGTAACTCAAATAAATCTCAAGCCTGCACCAAATTTTATATAGATGTTTTGTGGGCGAGCCAAGCCTCATTGAGGCAGCGACGAAGTAGATGCGATTCAAAGTCATGATATCATATCTCGTTATTGAAACGATGTCAGTATCTTCGGTATCGGTGTGCGCCTCTTTCGGCTGCATAATATTGCAACGAGCGGCGAGTCCGTTCCTTCAAAGATCCTTCTGAATTTCATGTGTCTGTTTGAGTAACAGCTCTAGGTTACATAGACGCAATACTTTCAATGTTACAAGCTAAGAAATTGGTATTTGGTAATGGGCGTAGTAACATAACTGCCACTAACACAGAAGGTATTTTACGCAACAGTTAAGAACTTCTCAATTAATGTATATCTTCAATTCTACATAATCAAGTCATGCTGTGTGCTGATACCTAGTGTTAGGGGAAAGGCTAAAAGCAATAGGGTAAAACGACCATGGATGATATACCGAGGTAGGTAGTCAAGGAAACGGGCCGTTCGCACTGACATTTACATCAGTAGATCTGTATCAATAATCATCTAACCTTCATGTTCTCATAAGCTTGTACCCCCAGGTAATTCTTTCGAGGAAGCTTGATGGCGTCGTGCGTCTAAGAGTCCCTAATTACAAGACTCGGGCACAGAAATAAAAACAGACTATGCAAATAGGCGAGAATAAACTGGAAGTATAAAGCTATCAAGAATTAAAAAAAAAACCACTACCACACAGATAAACTTATCAAGGCCCATCAACAACTTTCAAGGAGCCCAGCCGTAGAAAGGAGCTAGTCAAGATCACGTGTCGATTCATGAAGCCACGGAAGTCGTCACAAGATTCAATTCACCCCACCCCGAGCACTTCATCTTCATATCCACGACCTCACAGTGAACTCTTGGCAAATTTTTATTGTTGATAATCATGTAGATCAAGGGAAGCTTCCATTCTACACTTCAACGAACGCCGAGTATGAATCTCTGGAAGAGACATGTCCCAATTTCTTCACTTTGTACTCAGCACACCACTCCTACCTGAATCAAAAAGTGTTGACAAGTCAAGCCAAGCGTCTGACATGGCCCGTAACTCTGCTCGATTTCGAACGGAATTTGGGTTAGCTTAAGGGTGTCAGAACGGAAAGATGAGAGATTCTTCTGCTGTTCGAAGTCCCAAGATTCTCTGCTCCCACCATTCACCGCGGGTGGTTAGAGAGCCTAGCGTAAGGTGACAAGACCGCGCAATGAACTTTCCTGGCACGTTGAAACTGACCAGCAAAGCACATAGCTATGTGCGATCTCCTCTCCAGCCAAGTTCGGACGTGAGGGAAAAGCACGCTTGATATCTTCGACTGGCCCAGCAGAAGTCAAGCCACAGAAGGCGACTCCTTGACCCTGAGCTGCCAAAATCCCATGAGCTCAACCAGAGTCTACAAACCTCCACGACCATCATTGGGCGCCTTTAAGATGAGGCCAAACATCATCACAAGCCCTTGCCATCACCTGGGACTTGAACATTCCAGTGTCTCCAAACTGTCTTAACAATCACCGCACCTCAGATGAGGCATTTCTTACACACTCTACTACTTTCTTGGCCATGAACCTTGTTCTAGGCCTCAAAACCAACACGATGAGAGGGAGACTTGCCGGCCGGTGTGTGCGGACAGACTTGAGCTCGGAGTGGAGACTTGCTGTTCGGTAACGGATCAGATCAAGTACCTTCGGCCTCACTTCAAAGATCACCGGGTTGCCGGCCGGTCTCCGAAATTGTGGACCTTTCCACTCACTGCAATGTTTTCCCAGAATCTGAACTTCGCACATCAGCCGAATCAAAGTAGCGCATGCAGGTTCGTGCGTCTGATCAACCGAATTTTTAAGTGTGGAAGTTTTTGACGGATTTGAAGTTTTGAACCGCTTTTCGAGGACGATTCACCCCTCACTGGAGGAACGCCTGCGTTTCTACGATCCGGCACACGAGACTAAGAAGTATATGTGTGTGTGCAGGAGAGCGGACTTCTGACAACTATTGTTAAAGGAAAGATCAAGTGGTAGTGACATGAGGCCTAGCCTCTTCTGCATACAGCAAGAATTGGCCTGTCAGCTACGATGACTCGCAACGACGAACTTTTTGCCGACATCGCTGGCTAGACACTAGATTTGGTTCGAATTTGGCGAGACGAGGACATGTCATCGACATGTACGGTGTACATGAGGAAAGATACACTCGATCGTGTCTGATCGGTAACCAAAAGCTCGGCCAGCGACAGACTTTGCTTTTGCAAAATCCTTCACATGCTATCAAACCTGCTCAAGGGCAGTGGGATCGACAAACAACAAAGATTAGTGATGTAAACGTCAGACCTCAAAATGGAACTCCACGGCCCTATAACAGACAGTCTTAACACACTTGCACACCGTGGTACACTCACTCGCTTCTTGGCTGCAGAACGTGCAGAACGGAACCTTCTCGGGCTAGGCCAACAATTTGAGAGGGAAGCCAAAAACCGTGCGGCGCAAAACCTTTCATGACAGTTTCGTACTGTGGGCAACGGCCTAGACCACCAAGACGGAAGAAAGTCCGCGACGTTTTGAACGCACCAAGAAAGCATTTTTCTTTCGTTCCCACTCTACTTGTCTAGTGTAGGGGCCTCAGGCACAACCCTGACCCATAATCCTATTTTGCTCGTCTCCTCGGCCAACGCAACCTAGCATCATGGCGCAGCTATCAACAAATCATTCTCGCGAATACTCAGGCTCCAGCAAGCATTGGGGGCATTGGGACGCCAACTATCATCGGGTCGACTCCCACCTTGCCATCTCGTGCCGACGAAGTACCCCATTGTTCCAGCAGTATCCTTCGGGGAATGTGACGAATCGTTTTCCCAGTACTCCGTACCTGAATCGCAAATGGCAAGGATGCAGGCTTCTTCAAAATTACCTGGAATTAATCATTGGTGACGCGGCAGGCCTACCCTGATCCCCATTGAAATGGATGTTACGGAGTATATCGGTCTATGGGTTACTGTACGTAGACAGGGTCAAAAGCGTGGCAGACTCGGAGCAATTGATCGCCAGGCACAGCAAAGTGTCTAGAAAAATTCTTGGTTTGCTTTGTTGTCGTCGCGACGTGGCAACATATGTATACCCGGGGTTTTCTTATTCATCAAAACCGGACATCGTCGAGGACTGAATCATGATCTTTTGAAGGTCTCGACTCTGCGACTAGGCCCAGGAGAACCAAAAGATAGTAACCGAGGGAACAGATCATGGCACTCGCGTGCTTTTCTCTCTCATCCTTTCCAACACTTCCTGACATCTTCGACGGTGTATTGACTAGGAATGTCGAGTCGTTAGTGTCCGCACCGCGAAAAGTTTGTTCGCCTTTGCAGATTCAGAAAAGCCGCAGTGGCTACAGTTATTGATTCAGTCTCCACGTGTCGGTAATGGACACGTAAGTTTGAGGGAAAGCCACATTGGCGTCAGTGGCCCAGCCAGCCGTACCAGGATCTCAGAATTTTCATTCAAGTCTCAAGTCATTGATGATGCCAATAAGCGAAGCTAAGTGCTTGCATGGGACCAGACTATTCCCGGCAGAGTGCCAGCAGAGTCCATAATTTTAACCGTAAGAAAATTGTGTTCTGGTCCTGCAGGTTTTGCTGACGTGCACACCGGTCAGCTTGCAAAGTTGCAATGAGCCCTGCCCAACCGTTGGACCCCTGTACGGTACGTTTGCTCCCGTTATCCGACAACCTGAAAGAGAAAGGTTCCTCACACCCTCTTTGCGTAGAGCAGATTTCGAAACAATCCTTTCAAGTCCAACCACATGGACGCCTGTCAGGTACCAGGCACCGGTGGGAAACAGCTAGCCAATGAGAGACCAGAAGCTGCTAGTCGAATCAAGCCAAGCTGCAGCTAGAAGAAAAAATAGAGCGATATTATGGGACCTGGCCCCTCCCTTGCAGGCTTGGAGGGCACAGTACTGTACAGTACCGTACAGTACCGGTAGTGTAGCCGCGGAACTGGGTGGGAGCGGCTACATACGCTGAATCGCTGACAGACGCCTCTTGTCTCTTGTCTGCCGGCCTCTTGGCCCAAACTGGTAGAGACAGCATTGCCTTAGCCCCCATGTGAAAGAGGGCCCCAGAAGCTTGTCTCTCGAACCTGATTTCCTCTAGATGGCTCGGGCCCCTCTAGCTCTGGATTTGTTGTACTGTACAGTACAGTGCTGTATGTGTCTATCTTTTGGATGCTTCCTTTGTTGTCGCGCGCTTACTGTGCAGTGAAACACTAACCCCAAGTCACAAAATAACAATTGAGATGAAATCCCAACTGACACAATCTGTTTCATTTGGAGGCAACGAATGAGCGACCAGAAGTGATTGTTTTCTCAAGCCGAAGACAAGATGAAAAAAGCCACAAAGGAAAGCGTTGAAACAACGGCCTGGCCTCCCTTTGTTCTGAAAGCTTAAACATAGAAACGGCCCGCACTCAACAAGCATCCCCCGGACCACTCAGGAGCAGCCAAATGAGCCCACACCCACACCCACACCACCACAGGGACACGCAATTGACCGTATGATACTCCGTACATACAATGTATGTACATATGTACGTGCTGGGGCAGATGAAAGGTGCCCGCAATGGAATCACTGCAGAAGTGCTGGTGGGAGAGACTTTGTTGGTATCACAGGGCCTGACCTACCTATGCATAGGTAGGCAAGTTGGGTTGCTCTGAGTAGAGCACAGTGTACGGATAGCTCATTTCAGCTTTGTGTTGCGAACTGTTGGCCGATAAAGTGGTTCTGTTCACATCGAAGTCACATCCACACTTATAACTTACCCCCACAACACCACCGGGAAGGCTTTTGCAAAGCCCGTCGGGACAAGTCAAAGTCAAGACAAGACAAGACATCCTAGCCTCACCCTCCTTGTGTGTTGACTCCACTGAGGTGCTTGAGCGTTTTCCTTGACAAATCTGATCTCGGCAACCCTAGTATTCTCCGTATAGTACGCCAGGTCTTTGGGTTCTGTCGTGTCCAGATATTGTTTATAAAACGGGCCTTCCTCTCTCCTTTCTCCAGATGTTCGCCCTGATCAACATACACAGTCCTTCCGTTTCAGATTACACTCTTGTCTTCGGACGATCATTCCTTTGACTCAAAGCTTCTCATTCCTTTTGGAAGCACAGTCTATCACGATCCCTGATCAACTTTGAACGAGCTAGTTCTCGACCACCAACTTACTCCATCACTTCGGAGTATCACAAGTTCTGATTCAGTCCTTTATCAGACGCTGCACAAAATCAATACTCTTGTCTTGACGACAATCGAGAATTCTCTATTCAAACCCATCCCCCTTACAACACCCAAATCATACCGCCAACATGAAGTTCGCTACTGCTCTCGTCGGCCTCGTCGCCTCTGCTACCTATGCTGCCGCCGCCTCGGTCACCTTTGTCACTCTCGACGACAAGGAGCGCACCATCATCTTCACCCCTGACCCTGGTTACGAAGGCCCCGAATCTGTTACTGTCAGCTCGGCCAAGGAGGTTACTGTTGACTTCCCTGACAAGTACATTGGCAACTTCTATGCTATCCAGAAGGGCAAGGCTGATCAACCCGGCATGCTTGGTGAGGTCACCTTCGGTGGCTGGAACGGCAAGACTTATTTCGATGTCTCTGCCATCGTGGACCCCAACGACAAGGACAACGTCAAGCAGATGTGGCCCAAGTCTGCTGCCACCCCCATGTCTGGCTGCGAGACCTTCCCTTGTGACAACTGCTACTGGCTCCCTGATGATGTCCAGACCAAGGTCACTGACGAGGTTGACCTCATCACCACCCTTGGAGACGGTGCCAGCCCCTACAAGGCCCAGTCTAACTAAACGTCCATGTCGCCCATTCACCGGACGGCCCTTGGCTTCACTTCTTCACCACCCCTCTTTTACACTTTCACGCTGCGGCGTTGAACACCGCGTTGACGATGATATGAATCCCTTTCTACATTACACTACACGATTCTCGTTTTACATACCCCGAAAGATACCCCTCGTGTGTTGCAAAACCGAGGCCTTTCTTCATAGACCTTTGGGCTGGAGCAGGTGGCGCTTATGGATGGATGTATGGATTACACAGGCAAGACAGGGCAGGGTCAAAACAGTACTTGAGTCACATTCTTTGAGACTCTTGAATACGGAGCAGCGTCATTCTTTCCGTGCTCGCGTAGCATCACAGGCTTGATGTCTCTTGTATCAGCAAGAGAATTGAGGCTGGCACTCGTTCTTCATTCTATGAACATCTTCTTACACTCGTTGGAATCTGGACCATGTCTGGAGAGACTTTTACATATACTTCTTGTACATACTTGACTTAGGGCGCAAAAGCTCCTTTACAAAAAGATGAGGTTCTCCCTTGGGGACAACAAATTTTTAGACTATAGACCTGGACATATAGACATGAAAACATAGAGTTTTGACCTGCGCATGCAATATTGTTTGATCCCGCCATGTGAAAAAAGATTTGAGGTTGTGTTGTGTGCGTAATTGGGTGACGAAGCCACAGCCACATGTAGACTTGAAACAAATTGCCGCCCCTGGCCTGAACCTTGTCTGGCGGAACGCTGACTACCTAGCTCTATTTCTGGGACGACCTCGCGATTTGGAAGCCCGCCGAGTGTCGACTACTGTTCTTTGGTTTCTCGCCGTCGCCTGACAAAAGAGGAGAGAGGACACGTCAGTTACGCATCACGGCCTGATGCTGTGTCTGCAGGAACAAGGTTGTGCCTGGCCTTGGCCGGAATGTAACGTGGCTTACATGCGAGTCTCTGATCTAACGTAGGTACAGCACAGTACAGTGACCAACATGAGGTAAACTGTCAGTGAGTTGCGCGATGTTGTTCAAGTTGGCGCTGACTGGACACCGTTGTCAATCAGGCTTGAATTAAAGAGCCATGGCAAAAGATGAGGTTGCGCTGCTTAATGTTTGTTCTGACGGAAAGCAAACACTATGTCTTGCTATTACTGAATTGAGTTTTGACCGATCGCGTTGCTGTTGATCAATCACCCTGATTGCAGATCATGTACCCCTGCCAAGTATGATCATCCCAACACTGAACCCGCGCTTCAACCAAAACTTTCTGTTCACGAGAAAACCGGACAGACCCGGTCGTGGGAGTGTCAGTGTTAGTGTTATTCCGCGCCTGTGCTTGTGCGACTTTGGGATCCTCTGTCCAACGAACATGTGCGTCGTATATAAACCGTGCCGTGATCTCGGAAACCCGAGCAAGCGGTTCTCGCCAAGTCTTGACAGCTTCCTCCCGTCGGGTATTCAAGCCTAACTTAGTTGCTTGTCGGAAGACAGGTGCTCGGATGGAGCTTGAGAGACTGGAATGCAATTCGTTTGGAATGCGGGTTGCGGGAAAATATGAGAAGCTTGACGCCAGTCTTGAGAACTACCGGTACTTATCTAGCTCACAATAGTATAACTCGGAACTACAATAACTCTCAACTGCGAGAGCGTATTTATGATGTGAACTCGACGTCCCGCGGATCTTTTACACTGACTCGATGTCTACATCTCCGCTCATCAAAGGCGGCGAGTCGGGATCGAGTGAACGTCAGCAATGCAACTAGTTACTGGTGCTTGTCCTGCAAGGAGGCGCTTCGTGCAACCAGACTCTGTCTTGATCATTCGCCCGAAAGAAAGGTGCTCCAAGTTGTCATAATATCTACTTCTCTTCCTTCTCCGCCGTAGACTCCGATGCAGGAACCGCCTCACTCTCTTTGGACTCGTCATCCCTTTTTTCATCTGCGGGCGTTTCTGTTATCGGCTCTACTACCTCGACCTGCTTAGACTTGATGATCTTTTGTAGGTACTCTCCCGTTTCCCCAAAGCCATCCAGTTTTCCAAGTTTTGTCGTGAGGAATTCAATGTCGTTGTTCATACTGGAGATGGTCAGTTGGACTGCCTAATTAAAACTCAACAGAACGTACCTTTTCAGGCCAGTTTCAGTCTTGGGATCTGCTTCTCTAAAACTTGACCCAAGCTGATCCCTGTAACTAGCAAACACAGGAAGCATGATCATCTGAATTGATGTCTCAGGGAGATGTTTCGTTAGGACGCGATGCAGAGTAGTTGTCTCCTTCGCCAATGTTTCCATGTATGAATGGACGCCCTTGTCTCCATCTGCGTCCCAGTCGATCGTCTTCATCGTCCGTGAGTGAATGGCTGCTCGGCCGCCCATGATCTCAACCAGTTTCTGGTAGATACTATCTTGATGCTCTTGCAGTAGTCGTCTAATCTTGTCGAACTCGCCCATGAGATTTGATACGCTCGCTCCGGATCCAGCGTGACGTCGCACAAATTCCCTAACATGCGGGATCAAAGTTGCTGTGAATGAGAGCGCCTGGGAGGCCAAGGCCAAATGCTTGGTGGTGATGTTCTTTAGCCCAGCTGACCGCGTTGCCCCGGCACCAAGAATAAGTTGTGTGCATCTTGAGTTGAAGAGCTGAAGATACGCGATTAATGAGGTCGCAATATCAACAGTCATAGACGGTATGCCGCTGATCAGATGAGAGAACTTGGCGATTCCATCCAAACATAAAATGGCTGACTTTGGTAACATGAACGCCTCTGAATCGATTGTAGCAGTCCTGGTCTTTTCCTTGCCGGTTCCGTTTGTTTCGATTGCATCGTCCTCATTAACAGGCTCTAATTCCGAACTAGGTATCCAAATCTTGGTACTGTCTGTCCACTCATGGGGATCATGCGTGCTGCTCCCCAGGATGGTATTGAGCAACTCGGTGTTCTTCTCGGTAAAGTCTTTGGCATTCCACTGATCAGATTCCATACCCTGAGCCAGCTTCTGCATTTCGGCATCGCGATTCCGTTGCACGAAGTCCTTGATGTGTCCGTTAACCACATTCTTGAGTGACGTGCCGCTTCGGCCAGAGATCGACTCGCATTCGGTGGCAAAATAGAGGTTGAGTGTAAAGTAACGGAGGAAGAGGGTCAGAGGTAACTGTGCAGTCTGTTCTGCTCGAACCTTCAAGACCTTGACAATTTTCTCAATTGCCACGTCGACAGCTTGGCCAAGGAGATTAGTAACATCAAGGCTCTTGTGGAGCTCCTCCTGAACCTCGAATGTTGCACTGTTCATAGGGTTGCTTGGGAATCTATCTGGCCTGGGACTGGATATCGGTGATCTGGCTGTGGGAGACATCAACCCTTCCCCTTGTGGGCTCTCAGTGAGGGAGCTGGTAATCTCCAACAAGACCTTGACTTGTGTCGTAAGCCTCCTGAGTGTCTCTGTGACTCCGATGTAGATCTTGATCAGAAGATCTTCACCATCCTCGGGATCCAGAGAGCGAAGATTCCGTGCCAAGATGGAAGACTTTTCCTGATTTGATAGATGACGACCACCACTTGCAGTAGAGACTGACATCATCGACTCATTGTCATCATCTGTAGAACTGGGCAGGGGGCGTCTGATCAAGTTTCGGATTTCACGCAAAACAGACTCTCGGTATGCGACAGTCGCTTCTGCGATATGTCTTGCTCGATGCAAACCAATCATATTGGGCAGCAGCTCGGTCTTCAATTCATCGGTATTTGTAAGATAGGTTGGAAACACTGAAGGAGACCTAGCATGGCTACCTTTGGATCGACTCGCTGCGTGACTCCACCTGAGAAGAATCTCTTGGGATGACACAGATTCGACGTGTCGTCGTAGATCACGTATTAGAATATTCTGAAAGTTGGTTTCGTATGCCTTTCCTATACGAGACCGCAAAGCTGTTAGATCCGCGTTGACGCCCTGTAAAGCTGAAGCTGAACGCAGGTCCCGCAACTGAATATCAGGTTCATTTGCAGTAGTAGCGTCCCTTTCGCCTGCAATAAGCTTTTCAAGAGAGTCGATATTCGCCAGTGCCTTATCGACTTCCCCTTCGTCCACTAGCGTCTCGCACCTTGCTAGGCCGTCCGCAATCTGCCTCAGCTGAAGCACAGCATCGTTAAGTTGACGTAGATTTTCTTGGCGCCTTCGCTGGTAGACAATCTGGAGGCCTCTGGTTGCAATTTCTTCATCCAAAGCTTTCAGCTCTTTTCGAAGTGTCTTAATTCTCTCCACGGATTCCGCGGCTTCTGAGTGGAGTTCCTTCAACGATCCCAGGGCAGTAAAAAACGTTGTTGATGCGGTGGAGATGGAATTGATTAGATGAACCTCGATAGTGTCCATGTACCAAGACAGCTTCTCTTGCAAAATTGCATTGGTTGCAAGAGCCTTCCTTGGCGCAGCAGCGCTTCCGTTGAGTGAGCTTTGCCCGTCATTGGCATTGGCGGGTCGGATGACCTCGGATCGTTCGCTCACAATGTCAAAAGTTCGGGGATTCTCGAGATGGAATTCATCGTCAAAGTACACAGTTGGGATCGTTGATAGCGGAGGAGGTCCATGGGTGGATCTTCGAACGAAGCCAGCACTTGGTCTTCTCACAGGGCTGTGACCATCATTCGAGTTCATCGAAGAAAGCGATGCAGTCGAGCCTTTCCGAGTTGGACGAGGCTTAGGCCCCGGCCGTAGGAATCCATCACCACTTGATTCGGTTGGGGTATCTTGCCGGCCAGTGCGCTGCTCTTTGTTGCCATCCTCGTTGCTCTCTTTCAAGCGCTGCAGCTGTTCGTATAGGGTTCCAATCTGTGACAAATAGGGCTTGAATTCTTCAACGTCGACTTTTGTGATGTTTGTCAATGTTACTGGGGGGATATCCCGGGCCGTCGGGGGTTTGTGCGCGGTTGAGGCCGGTGCTGAGGTGTGAGGCTGAAGACCAGTTCGTACAATTGGGGGTTGAAGAAGGGTTGAGATAGCTTCGGGAAGTTAGCTTTACGATGAAAGATCCGTGAAGCAAAACGAACCATTCTGACTTGACTCGTATACTGAAGCTGCCAAATTACTAGGAGCACTGTCAAGAATACCTCCTACTGAATGAATAGAGCTCGCTGTAGAGCCACGTCGTGATGACGGGTGGGGATGCATTTGAGCATGTCTGTGACTGTTGCTGCGACCAAGTTAGTCTCGTTTGTTAGTACGCAATAAAAGCACCTAAGACTACCTGTGAAAGGGAAGCTCCCCGCGACCTATAGGCGACAATGCTGCAAGGTTGTCCGCAGACTTGGTAGCGTTGGGAGAGCTGGGAGAGAACATGATCAATGGAGATCCGGATAAGCAAGGACAGCTTCGGAGGTGAATGTGGCATGTAGATGGTGTATTAGTAGGGTATCATCGCTCAAAATATTGCAAACAAAATGTGCACCGTCAAATGTATATGATAGGTAAGTTTTGAAAGGACAGTTAAGTAAAGAGAAAAAAAGAGAGGATCGGTATCAAGAATGCGCCATCATCCCCAAAAGGGTCTTGAATATTACCTTCAGTACCTCGTCGTCTAGACACCTTGTAAGTTACGCAACTTTCCCCCCTAAACCGATTATTGCCTTGGCGTCAACACGTGATGATAAGCGCTGGGCTTTTGATAACTGTCCCTTAAGGTACGGGGTAGAGCTGCAACCACTATACACGCGTCGCGTCTCGAGGGACTGCGCGTTTTCGCGTAAATTGACCTAAGGTTACCCTTCCAACTTGCGGAGTGAAGCCCCTCCATCGATCCACAAACAAGATCTCCAAACTCCCTGGTCAACTTTTAGGATTGCAACGTACCTTAAGGAAAGGAGTGATTCA
The DNA here is from genome assembly GCA_013396035.1 of Fusarium pseudocircinatum. Lineage (NCBI taxonomy): Eukaryota > Fungi > Ascomycota > Sordariomycetes > Hypocreales > Nectriaceae > Fusarium > Fusarium pseudocircinatum. The sequence goes on from JAAOAS010000290.1 coordinate 31,213, forward strand.
CCAGATTATTCAAAATCACGAAGACAATGGACCGCGGATCAATCTACTCGGCTCATGTCTATGAGCCGAGCTACGCTGAAAATGGCGATACTCGAATGCAGCTCCAGACACAGCTTGAAACATTCATCCTTGATTTTCGACTGGATAACAACTTCGTCTACAGGTTTGCCCCCAGATATCCAGCCTTCGGCAGTTCTTCATAATAACGGTGCTGCAGAGATCAACTCCGAGAGAATGCCCTCCTCAAGAGATACTTCTGTGATGTCAACATCAACGACTTGATCAGCTTTAACGAAGAGCTCGCCCACCGATTGACATCTGAGCCGGCAGAGATTATCCCTCTGGTAGGGATCACGCAGCGCGCAAGGAATAAATCTCTAACAAGTCAATAGTTTGAAAATGCACTAAAAAAATGCACACACCGTATCGTTTTCCCTCATGAGCCCAAGGCCGAGATCCCTGATCACCAACTTCTTCTTCACTCGAATGCCGACGACGTCTCGATCCGTAACCTCGATTCCGTGACCATCGCGCGACTGGTGCGAGTCCCGGGTATTGTCATTGGCGCCTCAGTTATGTCATCCAAGGCGACAGGACTCCATATTCAATGCCGCAACTGCGGGCACACACAAAACATTCCAGTTCTAGGTGGCTTCACAGGTGTCACTTTGCCTCGACAATGTGCTCGTAGCCGAGTTCCCAACGATCCAACTCCGAAATGTCCTTTGGATCCCTACTTTGTTGTTCACGAAAAGTCTGGCTTTGTTGATCAACAGATCATCAAGCTTCAAGAGGCTCCCGATCAAGTCCCTGTCGGAGAACTGCCTCGACACGTTCTCATCTCAGCTGACAGATACCTCACAAACAGGGTTGTTCCCGGATCGAGATGTACTGTTATGGGCATCTTCTCGATCTACCAAAACAAGGCTTCTAAGAACTCTTCCAATGGTGGTGCTGTAGCCATCCGTACCCCTTATCTCAGAGCGGTTGGGATCCAGACAGATATTGATCAAGCAGCCAAGGGAAATGCGACTTTCTCAGAGGAAGAGGAGCAAGAATTTCTGGAGCTCAGCAGACGGCCCGATATATACAACGTGATGGCCGACTGCATTGCGCCCTCTATTTACGGTAACCGCGATATTAAGAAGGCAATTCTTTGTTTGCTGTTAGGTGGCTCAAAGAAAATCCTTCCCGATGGAATGAAATTGAGAGGCGACATCAACGTATTGCTTCTTGGTGACCCCGGTACAGCCAAGTCACAGCTTCTGAAATTTGTCGAGAAAGCGGCTCCTATCTCTATATACACCTCGGGAAAGGGCTCCTCCGCTGCAGGTCTGACAGCATCTGTTCAACGTGATCAATCCACTCGGGAATTCTATCTCGAGGGCGGTGCCATGGTTTTGGCTGACGGAGGAGTTGTGTGTATTGATGAATTCGACAAGATGAGAGACGAAGATCGAGTTGCGATTCATGAGGCAATGGAACAGCAGACTATTTCCATCGCAAAGGCCGGTATCACTACTATTCTGAATGCGCGAACATCAGTCTTGGCTGCTGCCAATCCTATCTTTGGTCGGTATGATGATATGAAGACTCCTGGAGAAAACATCGACTTTCAGACTACTATTCTGTCACGTTTTGATATGATTTTCATTGTCAAGGATGACCATAGCCGCGAGAAGGACGAGACTATGGCCAAGCACGTTCTCAGTATCCAGATGAATGGTAGGGGCGCCGAAGACATGACTGAAACCGAAATTCCCATCGACAAGATGCGACGATACATCACCTACTGCAAGACGTGAGTTGCAATTAGAGCCTTTACAATCTTGTTTTTTTATACTAATATCCGATAGACGCTGTGCACCCAGACTGAGTTCCGAGGCTGCTGAAAAGCTTTCTTCTCACTTCGTCTCTATCCGACGCCAGGTCCATGCTGCTGAGATGGAAGCAAACACACGTTCCTCTATTCCCATCACAGTCCGTCAACTGGAGGCTATCGTCCGTATCACCGAGTCTCTTGCTAAGCTCACTCTTTCACCCATCGCCACCGAAGTACATGTCGACGAGGCCATTCGACTGTTCCTGTGCTCTACAATGGATGCCGTCAACCAGGGCAGCAATCAGGGGAGTCGCGAGTTGAACGATGAAGTTAACCGCCTTGAGACGGAGCTCAAACGTCGCCTGCCTATCGGTTGGAGTACTAGCCTATCTACACTTAGGAGGGAAATGGTCGAGGGCAAAGGATACAGCGAACAAGCGCTGAACCGAGCGTTGATGGTTCTTCAACGGAGAGACACGATCATGTTTAGAAACCAAGGTGCTCAGGTGTATAGAAATGGAGCTTAATGCGACGATAAACACGGGTAATGTAAAGGCTTGTTTGTCAATTTCGACAGATGTCTTGGTGGTAGACTGTGTTAATGAGTAATGAGGCGAGATCATAATGACTGTTGTATATGGGCAAATTACGTTATAGAAATGATATGAATCAAAATCTATCCCAGTAACACCCTTGGGTGCGCGTCAAGAGTTGGTGCCTTGCATGAATGTTGTTTAGCGCCACATCTCGTGCTTGGTGCGCATCATTTGAACGACGTTGGTAGCCTCTGCAGCGTACTCGCACTTCATACGGATAGTTTCCCCGTATTTGTAGAACAAGGACGGAAACGGGACACAAGCGACAGCCAGGAAGGCAGGAATCGAACTGGCCCAATGGACTCCAAGGTTTTTGTACATATGTCGTGAAGAGGCGAAAGGCAGCGCCAAAGAGGGAGCGCAAGATCGAATTTGAAGCCAAAACTGAAGCAGAAAATATTAAATCTGGAGGGTTAGCTGAAGGACACAAGAAGTATTGCTGCAACAAGACTCACATGAATCAACGAGGTAATCGAGAAGTGAAAGAAAAGCTGAAACCAAGCCGCAAGCGAAAACCACTGAGCCTATGATAGACACAATCCAATGCACATCTTTGCCATTGGTCCAGGCAAACCAGAAGAGGCCGGCCGGAATAGGTATTGAGCCAATTAGTGAAGGGGGCAGCCCAGCTTCAGGAGGTGCATGACCGCCGGCGGCTTCGGCAGCCCGGGCATATCGTTTATTATCCAAGATAGTCCCAGTAACTGCAAATAGCATTCCCACGGCGATGCCAGTAAAAGCAAGTCCTCCGATTCCTAGACTCCATCCGCAACCCTGCTAAAAGACGATTAGGAAAGCAGCAAAGCAGAGGTATAGTGTTCCATAGATGATGGCCTGTACAGTGAGGTTAGAAGGACAATGGGTTCTTTAATTAGCAGGACCCAGGGGCGAAGTATCGCAGTCTTGAACTGTGTGGCAATATTAGTGCGAGGACGACCAACATCCAACTTGGAGATATAAATCTTCCCAGTCCTTTTGCAAAGGACAGCTGCTCGTCGACGCAAGAGATAGGGGGCATAGGTTTCAGGTATCACCAGTGAGTTAACAATCCACACAACACCGGTGAAAATTGAGGTCATCCCCATCACCCAGCGTCAGCCTTGGCTCTCGCCAAGAAACCCGCCAGCAATGGGGCCTAGTTTGAAATATTCAGCGTCTTCTTCGCGATAGCAAGAGCCTAACGGTTGGTGTGTTGAACCCTGTGTAGGGGGTGGCTTACCAATAGTAGGGCCCAGGATCGAACATATCAGCAATAACACCGCCTGCGTTGCTCAATGGCGATGGTCCAAAAGAGCCTGCAAAGAAACGAAGGACTATCAAGGCCGCCATGGTCGGGGCACCTGCGGCACCTGCATTGAATGCGGTCAAGGCCATGAAAGAGACAAAGAAAGGAATTAGTCGACCATAGAGCTCTGAGATATTTGTTAGTCAGTCACCTACCAAGAAGACCTTCTTTGCCTTCGCAAGGCCCTCGCTGGGTTTGGGTAGTCAAACCTGACAGTGGTGCCCAAAGCAGCGGTCCTACAGTCACCAAGCATCAGGAGGATCTCAGGTCTTTAGTTAGGCAGGGGATCAGTCTACTCTGTAGCTGGTTCTAGTCACAAACCTCAGGAGGATTTCGAGTCTTTAGTCAGGCAGGAAGGCCTTTTTTCCTTTTTGGTTCGTTTGGCGTTTGGAGTTGTACGGGGTTGTTCTTGTATGATGGCAGTGTCTCGCCAACCCTCTCCAACATGGTGCCGAGTTCCTCGAACTGCCGCAAGCAAGCCCTTCCTTTATGAAGTAGGACAAAGGATTACAACACCAAAAGACCAACTGCATCAACAACGAAAGGATTCCCTTCAAGCTATAACTGTCTTGATAAGGACACATACCACCCACGCCACATGGATACCCAGCGACTATCGGCGATTCCCCCCATCTCAATGGATCAGCGCTCACGCAGTAACCTCAAATCAAGCATCTATTCAACTTCCCCATTCAAACATCTCATCCACCAAGGAGCCAAGTCTATTCTCGCACCACAAATGAGATCTTCCCCAAGAAAAAGACTCGAACCTTCACCAGCTGGCAGGCCTTCACTGCAAATATTCAGGGACATCCTCGAAATGATATGTCTCAAGTCATTCAGGATATCCGGTACAGAAGCGGACATCTGTCTGGCCTTACGATCTCTGAGCGCCAGAGGAGCAAATCGCCGTTCCAAGACCTTTCCTCCACACAAACCATGCAAAAGCAAAGCAAGTCATCTATCACAAGCATATATACGGCAGAAACCACAAGGTCCCGTATACAAAAATCATCTTACTCACCTTGTAAGAAACGCTCAAAGAACTCGAAATACCCTTTACCCAAGGCAGTCGCCATATCCTTCCCCCAAGCGCCATTGAAGCATTCCGCAACAATAAACCATCAAGCAAAGCAAATTCCAGCAAAGTTCGAAAGGTCCGATTCATCGGTACCAATAATTCCAGACGAAGCAGCCAGACAGGACCAATCCCAACCCCACAATGATCAGTTACCTCAGGGGTAAATCGCCAACGCGAGACCTGGAGAAGCCTTACCAATCATCCTGCCAAGGATACCGTCAACCGAATCTTGATCCAAGCACTTAGCAAGGCCATGATCACGCCTGGCTGATCCCCTGCTAGCAGATTTACCCAAATGGCCTACAGAAGCAACTAACCTCTCCCGAACTCCAAGAGCTCTCCCTATCACCACTATTAAAGCGCCTTATCCACCCTACATCCCCAAGGACCTCAAGCCGATCAGCATCCGAGATGCGTCTCGAAACTCACCATTGGGGATCAAAAGCATCAGCTCCAAGTACCCAAGCCTTTATCAGAACACCCAAGTCTGCAAGCAATACCTGATCCAGCCAACAACAAATCAATATATGGGCGCATCCCACTACTCGTGATGCCTTGATCCTTTTACCCCTCAGTCAAGAACCCCTTCACCAAAACCTATTGAAGAGGCCCATGAGCGCACCATCCCGACTGATCTACTTGTAGCAATATTGAAGCGTGCCTTATCACTCTTCCCTGATCTGAAGATCGTCATCATATCCGCCACAACGTACCATCCCGACTAGCACTATTGAAGCGCGCCTGACCACTCTTCCCTGATCTCCGGTCAAGGCAGCCATCTCCTTCTATCCGGCCGAGAACATCCTGAGATCCGTTATCTCCAAGAACTTCTCACCCCTGACTGCGCCCTCACTCTTCCCTGATCACCGAGGACAGCCATCCCCTCTATCCGGCCGAGAAAATCGGAGCACCTTCGCCCTGGTTACCGTGACATACAAGAGGCAGCATGTCTGGGAAGAAGACAACCTTTCAGCATTCTACGGTCACTCTCATAGGTATGATCATCCGTTTCAACCATTCGCAGTATCCAGGCTGATAGCTATCAAGGGAGCATCCTGATCACTCAGAAATCTCAAAAACAGAGCGCCTCAACCACCGAGACACTCCAAAGTTACAGGACATCTAGCATTCCAGCTATACGATCAGCAACCTCGAGCGTTATGTTACGGAAGAAAATTCAGTATAGCGAGAGGTATCACCGTGCGTTTCGAATCATTTCTTTCATCGACACATCAGCAACAACAAATCACGTGGCATTAAGCCGCATTCGCAATTAGTTACGCCGTTCTGACATGATGCTATGGAATCGTCGATTACGATGTCGCTACAATGGATTTCAACAAAACCACTGTGTAGAGGCGCCCAAACGCAAGGTCACTTCCTACACCAGGAGCCTAAGGCGACGGGGCTCATGTTCTGTTCGCCGTATTCCCCGTTTTACACAGAAAACCTTCCATCCGATTGAAGAGCCATTGCTATTTCAGTGCTTTTTGCATAATCTCCTCAGCAGGTTTCGAACGCGTGACCACAGCGCAACATATTTCGAACTACCATGGATCACAAGCTGTTGCGCAATACAACTGCAGAGGATGCAATCCGTCTTGAAGACGGCGCAGTCACCTACTATGCGAAATGATAGAGACGGCGCAGCTCATCCACTGCGCGAAAATGATCTTCATAGCAGAAGATACTTTCATTTACTCAGTATTCGCCTCTGCAGCCTCAGCAAAGAGACAAGAGCTTTCTCAATCTTTATCATCCACACCAGCAGCCCAGCCTCAGCAAAGAGAACAATACTAATTACTACAAGTGATTTCCGTGTCTGGTAAACAGGCTCTGGCAAACCCACCAAGATACCGCAATTCATCCTCTTCGATGAGCTTGGTTCATCAAAACCACACAGATCCTGGAGTTCATCAAAGCCACAGATCCCACAATTCATCCTATTCGATGGAATTGGTTCATCAAGACCACAAAGATTCCCCATCTCATCCTCACTATGCTCGGATCAAAACTACGCAGATCCCTCAACGCACTTACATTGAACGATTGAGTACGCGACTGTGATTGCAACATACACCATACAAGCATACTATTCGACATTGCCCAAAAAGCAACAACCCAGCATTGTCTCTGTGCGACGTATCTCCCATATATCCCACTCTGTGTTACCTGCGGGATGTTTCTTTTCATGCCTCTAAGTTCCTCAATTGACACGGCTTAGGGTTTATGGCTTTGTGTTTACATATTGGCACACTGATCGCATGAGCGGTATCAAATATCATTTCAATAAAGCTGCGAGGCGTGGCTATGATGAAAGGATAACTAGGTACTTTGTAATCTGGGAGACAGAAACCTCATATGGAAATTGGGGTCACGGGGCTCAGGGATGGGACATATGAAACGAGGTTTTGAGGAAAGGACAATTGGTGTTATATTGGCGTCTAGCAGATGGACATGTTATATGGCACTGGAGTCGTGGGGTTTAAATATAGGGAACATTGCGAGTAACTTATTCTTTGACGTGACGGGTGTTGCGCGAGGCACTCTCATGTCAAAGTCTCTACATCGTTTATATCACTATTATTTCTTCTTGTTGCGGTTCACTCGCTCTTGTCTTGCGTATGCAGAATGATAGTATGGTTTACTTCGTATCTGACGGCTTTCCCCTCCATTCGGATTTGAAGTCATTATCTTTGTTATCAGAGCTTGGCGATATATACCGCTGTCATTCTCCCGTTCGTCGTGCTTGCTATTGTCCAGCCAACTAAGGCTGAGATCACTATCAGCTGTCACTGGATTGGGGCAGCTTTGTCACAGCAAGTATCCCCACACAGACACCACCAACCCCAAACTCTTTGCCGAGTGCTCGGATCATGAAGATTGGTTGACGGTATCCTTGGCAGGATGATCGGTGACAAGCTGGCCCTTCTTTATCTGGGCCGTTTCAGTAGTCTTGACCCATTTGACGAAGGTCAGGTCGAATGAACCAACCGTCAACAAGATCCATCGTAGCGGCGGCGTGGTTGTGTGAACAGTGTTAGAAGGGCGATCGTAGGGATCAGTGACAAGCTGGTCCTTCTTCCCCCGGGCCTCGGCCAGGGCCGTTTCGGTAGTCTTGACCCATTTGACAAAGGTCGGGTCGAATGATCCGTCGACGAGATCCATTGTGGCAGCGGCGTGAGCGTGAACAGTGTTGGTGATGTAAGTTTAAGAGCGATTGTAGGGATTGGTGATACGCTGGCACTCCTCCGTCTTGTCCTGTGCCTTAGCCTCCTTTTCTTCCCATGCTTTAATATATGCCAGAACGTGCGCCTTGACTCGGGAGAGAAGGGAGAAGTAGAAGCCGGTAGGTACCCCTCTCCCTTGTATCCTCATCTTCTTCCTCCGTCTCGTCCTCAGCTTTGTCCTCTGTCTTGTCCTCCTTCTCTTCCCATGCCTCAATATATACCGGAGCGCAGCGCCTTGACTCGGAGGAGAAGGGAGAAGAACAGGCCGGCAAGATCGATAATGTTTATCGCTATGCGAGATGCAGGTGGGAAATATCGAAATGGCTGGTAGTTACGGTGAATTCTTGTGTTGGGAAGAGTTGAGAGGAGGTTGGAGGCCAAGATGGCAATGTTGAACCAAGTCGATTAGGATTATTTGAGCGTATGTCTATCGTGAGGGGGCGTGGCTCGAGGAGGCTTGTGTATGGTGTTGAAGAACGTCGAGCGTGGACCTGATTTCATGGCAAACGTGGGATCCCGCATCAGACGTATTTTGACACCTGAGGTAAACGTGGTGACGATCCCATGTAGAAGCTAGGAAAGCATCGATGATAAAACGTCTCCTACTTAAGCATGTAGCTTGATGGTAGTGTCGAGTGGCCTAGGACCAAGGGGGTTTTTGAATCAGTCATTCGCATTTCGCTTTGCTTCATTATAGATCTCGTCCCCGAATATTAATTATGTTTTGACCGGCTTCGTCCTTGACGAGTCGTCTGCGCTATCAACCCTAAATGCGCTGCTTTTGCTATCAGAGGTCGTCATAAAACACTGGGGATGTCGATAGGTCCAGCCACGTTTCCGAAGCCTGCGTCCTATACGCGTTCTGCTGTTGCGTATCAGTGGAGGGCAAAACCACGTTACTTCTGGTCTGAAGTCGGTCCCTCTGTATGTAGGAGGTGGCAAAGCAAAACTGGGCGCTCCTTCATGCACACAACGGTATTGAACATCGTTCTCTGGGAAAGTGTGCCATATCTGAGATGAGACGGTTTCTTGGGGCGCTAGAGGTGCTCGTAAAACTGCTGTATGATAACGCCCCCGATGGCGACGTAAGGTTCGTGTACTTGTCCTTATCGACTGCGATACGTGACTTTATTGACATGGTGCAGTTGGAGTGGCATGTATGAAAACGTAGTCACGCTTTGCCCCCGTTTGGTCATCAAGACCCAACTATGGATGGTGCGACGCATGAGTTAAAATCTACGCGTTTAAAATCGAAGGGGACATGTTTGCGGTAGGATTAATCCCTAAACTCATTTTCAGGAGTCTTGGGATAAGTTGACACACTCTGATTGGCGAGAAGTTCGAGCCCAATCATCATCTCCGCTGATATCTTGAACAGGTACATTCTATATCGACAGCCAAACCTATTGGTGGGTACCTAGCCGAAGGTGATGTGTCTCATGGATCTCATCAGCTCCTCGTCTAGGGGTGTCAGAAAACGTCTAACGTAAAGATCGGATTTCGTATAGAGAATGCGGATTCCTGCGTCAGATGTTTTTAACACCCTGAGGGCTTATCGTCAGATCCATAGTGATGATCTTTATCTTCTCCACTTAGGTATGGAAGTTCCCAGGGTGGCAAACCGGCTTCCACGTCAGGACCATTCTCCCGATACAAATACACTTATGAACGTGGTCCTCCAGTCCCACAACAAATCTTCGATATTGCATGCCGAGTTGGCTATGGCCTTCAAGATCTCTGTAATATTAATTCTTATTGCCACACCCATCTCGAAAGCTGATCGTTCTACCGGCGTTGGCCTCTTTACGGGTCGAGGGCACCCATGTCAGAGGTGATGGGCATCCGCTACTTGGGAAAAGCTGCTTATCAGTTCAACAACAATACCTCAATGAGAGCAGGGTTCTCTATGATGGTTCGAGGATTTCAGTGGCTTATTAAGCTCAGTTAAGCTAACGGTAATGATTTGACTTTGGTATCACAGTACGGCGTAAGCCTTACAGTGATCCACAACGCCCCGGGTACCTGCATTGGCGAAGTTTTAGCGCCACATCCGCTCTGGACCCTGTATTTTAATGTCCGAAACTTGTAAAGCTCATTTTTAAAGACGTAAAACACCAACATATAAACTGGTGATAGTTACACTAAGTTGGGATTGTAAAAAGTATGCTCATTCTCTAACGTAAATATTCTCCTTAAGTAACTGTAAGCTTAGTACAAGTACCTTACCTACTGTACTGCCCACTGAATCTAGTAGCATAGGTACCTACCATACTGGCTGTCGCTCTTGCCAAAACGTTCTGTCGATACCTGAAAAGATTGCCCCATTTTCTGGATGCCTGGAACAATCACGTGCACCTGCGCATTACCCCGCTCCATGGCTTCCTCTTCTAAATTCGTCAAAGCATCTATCGGCATCACACATTCCGTCGTCAAAGCATCTATCGACATCGGGATTAGGTGGAAGGGTCCCAAGTTCGAACCTTGGCCCGGGGGTTTTCTTTTTCCTCTTTTTTATTTTATTTTTTAAAAGACTTACAAGCAGTATTACTGAAGAAGACATGGAACTGCGATTTCATCTACAGATTAAAGCCATCTCGGTCTTCCCTATTCCCTGTATGTTATCTGTACGGTGCAATATGGCTACTACAAGTTACTGAGGGAATTCTTATGCTCGCGTCGACAAGTAGACGGGGTTCGGATCCATTCAGACAACTACCTACCGATCGGGATGAAAAGTTGTGGAGGCATATTGATCACGTAAAGATGGGTGGAATCACCCGATACCACTATTCTTTCGTCCTTCATTGAGGAGGCGCAGATTCAATTCACTAGGAGCCGTTTGTCGTTATGGATTAGATCTCAGTGGCCAGTGATATGACGTCTTGTCATCTACCGAAAGAAATGCCCTGCACTTTTTCCGGGCTGTCGGTTTAATCTTCAAGGCCTTCCCACTCATCGTCGTCTGTGTAAGTTTCTTGGCGTGCATCGAGATCATGTGCTGCAGTATTGCTAGTACTCTCGCTTTCTGAATCCTCCTCCTCCTCCTCCTCC
>JAAOAS010000291.1:0-21207 GCA_013396035.1 Fusarium pseudocircinatum
CTTAAACTATCTATAATTTCTTTCTGCTTTTATAAAACTAAAGAACGTTTCTAAGTGTTATATTCGTGTTTATTAAGTTCTGATTAGAACCCAATATAGGTTAAGGTTCAACTTCACTGAGATACTTAGTTAAACGACATGCGAATTTAAAACAATATTGCATTTCTTAGCTACTTCCAGTGTCTGTTTTGTATAGAGTACTCCTTGCGTTCAAAAAGTTAAAGTTGAATGGGACTTTTCAGAGTGTTGATATGCCTCGCTAAGCCGTCATAAGCTTTGAGTATCAATCAGTACAGAGCACTCCTGTCGTTATGAATGACGACTAAACCCCAATGGTGTACTGGAGTGTCACGTCGCCTGTTGCGGAGAAAGTGTGTGGTAATGTCTTCTATCAACAGCAGGGTACAAAGGATATAGACAGCATAAACCATGTTGTTGATGGGAGCAAAGGTCTGCTGGGTCTCGGTAAATCCTTGAAGCCAAGCCTTTAAGCAAAAAGGCATGGGGCCTGGATTGTTTCCGCATTCTTCCAGTACAGCGTTTTCCCTAAGGCTGCCCAAAAATCTTTCCAGATTCGCCCATGAATCTTTGGCATAAATATGATGGGCACGAGCGAACATTGCCATATTGCTTAGGACAAAACCAAGACTCTTCAACGAGTGCATGCCAGATTTCCTTGCGAAATAGTGAAGAGCGGCCACGGAGAAAGCGCCGACAATCATCAGGCCATAGCCAATGTCCCGGTTGATAGCAAAGGAGAGAAGTGTTCCAATGTGAGATAAACCGATGGTGTTTCTATTAAAAGCAATGAGGTGTATAATGCTGACTCTGAACATAAATGATCCCTGTGCTTCCTGGAGGTTGGCGATGAGAAACTCAGCTTCGCTTTGGGGTTTAGAACAAGGACAATGCCAGAATCTGAAGACTCCTGCGGCCTCTTTCCTAGCTTTGGTCGGGAACAGGCAGGAAGTGCAGAAGACAATGGACAAGAGTAAGACCAGGACTAATAGCATCATGTACGAAATAATAATGCGCGACTCTGTAATGTCTAGATCAATGCCCAGTGATGTGTTCCGACAATATGGTCCGTTGATAATATTGGCGAAGTCGAAGATGTTGCCAGCGTTGATTGGTCGGCTCTGGTATGGCTCAAATCTTGACGGACATTATCCAAACTTTGCCTCGTACAAGACTGCGTGAAGCACCTTCTTACCCGTCTGGGGATACCCAGCTGGGCAATGGCCCGGAAATCAGAGCCACCCAGATTGAATCTCTTGTCCATCGAAGCAACATTTTTTTATCAAACAATTTGTTGCTTTGAATGACTTGGATGGATACCGTCGCCAGAGCTATGCAGTTCCAAATGTTTGATTCTGAATAGAACATGCTAATGGCGTTGCTGCAAGTGCGCGTACAATCTGGCATCTTGTACTCGGGCATGGTGTATCCATCGTCCTTAAGCCTGACCCATTTACCGTTGGCCCCGAGCACTCCAGAAACCCGACCGAAATATGCTTCATGCCACGACTGCCATATTTCTGGAGTGTCGTATGTGTAGTTGTATTTTTCGATGACGCGAAATCGGTAGGGTGCTTCCATAGTGTGTGGATAGTAGATCAGATCGGAATTGGGTTGAGATCTGTCTGATTTGAGCTTCGGTAAACTTCAGCAATGGCAACATCTATACGTTATAGACTCAGATATGTACAATAAGGCAGATATTCAAGAAGACGTGGAGGCAGTCAATGTGCATGTCACCGTTATTCATCTTTATCTAGGATACGGCTGAGACGCAGAAATGTAAGACAGACCAACCAGTCTTGAAAGATTCCCGCTGTGGCGTTTGGTATGCCTTCTTGGCCGAGTACAGTTCACAGCTGAAAAGGATGGTCATATTATCATCTGACACATGGCAATGTGCATCTTTGCTTAGACTCCCATTCACATATAGCGTGCGACATGTCCGCTTCTGTTACATTCTGGCAATTTCTGTACACCTTTGATAGCCGCCAGCCTTCAAATGTCTTTTTTCAGCCGGTAATTAGTGGGTAGTCCATAGATGAGCCAATCATGGATGAAGACGACACGAAACGACGCGTCTGTCACTAATAACAACGACAAAACAATGCATAAAGCCAACAGGTATGGCCAGCAGTGCAATTACCCCTAGCAATGTTATAGAAGCAGGCATCCTTATGCTCCAACTTATAATATTTACCACTGTCATTCAATTGACCGATACTGGAAAAGAAGTTGCAAAATCACATCTGCATCTTCATTACAGGCCTTAGGGTAAAGAAAGGAAGCTATTCATAGATATTGGTTCTGATAAGGTTTTTAACATGGCCCAGAGTCAAGTAGGTCTCGAGGTCTGACCTCAACAGCATATAATATACATGAACTAACCAACAGATCAAGACTGGTGTACCAAGCTTCTCCGTCGCGACTGTCGTTGAAGGTAGTTAGGGGCGTTCATTCAGAAGATGGCTGATACAAGACGAAGATAGGAGCAGGGTATAATGATATTTAGTATTTCTGTGCCGATAACATCTTTTGGATAGCCAGGATCAGCATCGCTTATCCTTTTATCAATGACAAAGCACTTCTTCTTAGCCTTAGCTAACGTTGCTATATAATTGGACCCCCAATAGGAGTGTATGTCAGGTTACAGAGCGAATCGCAAGCCTAGTCTACCTGCAGCTAGTTTCCCTCAAACCAGGTTCGAAGGGCAAGAGAGATGCCAAAACTTTGACATTCAAGAAACCATAGTGTTCGGTTCTTCTATTTTTCTTCTCCTGGGGACGAGATTTTGGACCGAGCGATAACGCGGAGGACAAAATACTGAGACTGGGCAAAATCCGCCAATTTAGTTAGCACCAAGCGAAGGTGGATGTTCAAGTCCCTTCCGCGGTCTTAGATAAGGATTCAGCTATGTCTAGATTAAATGGAAGAAGCACTACAGTCAGGAGGAGAGACCATTAGTAAATAGGTCACTAGGATGCAACTTCAGTCCTTAATGGAAGGAGGCTACATCTAAATAGTGTATACATATATTGAAGCTTCCTTCATCGGCAAAGCCATTTTGTGGGCATACTCAGGCTTCCCGATATCTTTGATGAGCTACAACACGCAGGGAAGAACGGGCGACAGAACCATGTACCGAATATATCTAAGGCGCATTCTGCGTAGAAGGCTTTGATCGCTCTACTCATACCTCTAAGATATTGAACTTTGACGGTTAATCTGACAGACAACCTTTTCAGACCCATCATATAACATCTGGTTAATAGGTATCATCACGGTTCCGTGGAGGACCGAGATACCAGCGAACCAGTTCAATGTCACCCAATTCTCGCCAGAATTCTGTCCAAGCTCTAGAACTGACCGGCCCTATATAACCTCCGACCGATGTTCTGAATCAGTTGTCAACAGGCTGCAGTAAGTGACTGGTAATCTACTTGAAGGCCTCTGGAGATCCTGGTCACAAACGAAGCTCAAACCAGAAAGGCGGAAAATGGTTGGTTACTTCATCATCGTTCCCTCGTAGAGTCGCTTTTGTCCGCAGCGTGATCTCTTGCCATGAATCACGTCAGCGCCAAAAACGGTAAAACCATGCAATCCATGATTAGCCAGGGCCATGAAAACCCGAAGTAATGGCGTAGCCTATCAGTCGCCCTGGCCTAGTTTCCACTGTCCATGAACGAGCTTCATAAGGGTCAAGCTATGGTTGTGACCGCGGTAAAAAGATCTGGTGATTATAGTGTCTCATCGATACAAAGAAGGGCTGGCTGATCGAATTGTGCCAGTACGCCCTAGAAGTCTGATGAGAGTGAAGGACGCGATGCAGACGCCAGTGCCTAGTGTAATCAAGCACGATAGCTTAGTTAGGTCTAGGACGGAACTAGTTCTGAATCCTGTAAGAAAAGGAAGACATAGTCAGAGTATTCGTGTCAGATGCTGGATGAGGAGTCCCAATTCCGTGAAAGCGACCGTTGCGCAACAAGTAGATGAGGGAGAACACACCTAATCACCGCCAATCTATGAGACTGCGGCCGTTGATGTTACATCGAGAATCACGCCTTGGTAGCTCAGACAGCACGTTCACCATTCCCCTTTTAAAAGTCTTCCCTTCCACCATTCCCTCCCTTACACTGGTGCCCACAGCTCAGAGTCAGGTGCTTTATTTCTTTTGTTCTGCAACTGCAACCCATGAAAACAGTCAAAAGGGTACATAGCTGAGTATAGCACGAGATACGGATCCCCAGACTCCAGTTTAGCATTCCCCTGTTCCTCAGGGGCATTGACCCTATGCTGTAAGCAGTTTACAATGCAATTATTGTGAAAGGTGGAATCATCAGAGGCTGCTGGGGCGGCCCTGCGCAGAACTTAATGAAATTGGCTATCATGATGACGACGACGAGTTCGACATGGTGTTCCAGATTATCCTTGATCAATGTTTCGACCTCGCAGTTGCATCAGGCGCCTGGTTCATTCTCGTGTTGCAACTGGTGGAACAACTCCAGGTTAAGGTGGTGGTGTACCAACACGAGCTGCATTCCTTTCTAGCGACTTGAATGTACTGCTGACTTAAGGCCGTGCAGATCGACCTATAGGTTGTCAGAGGGCTATTGTCGGCCGCTGAAACGTAATTAGTCTCTGCTTCTCGGTCTAGGCCCCGTCATTCACCTAGTTATATCTTAGGCATCCACGGCCGCCTCTATGCCTTCGAGAGGAGGTATCCTATCACGGTTTTAGGGGAAATAGCCATACGGATTCCGTTTCGCCACTCACTACTCACCATAGTTTATCTTCGACATCCCCATCTTGAGCACCTTTCCCCCCACCAATAACAAGAAGGACCAAGGGGGGCCATATACCAAAATTGCTCCACATCCTCTTCCAGAGGAGCTCGAGAGGCTAGCCTCTGTAAACATGTATTGACAATCCGCGTTATGCAGTTCACTACTATGATTGACGGGAGGAACATATGGCATTTCTATATATCAGTCGACGATCGGGATACCACAACGGATTTGATGTGATTTTAGCGATCGCCGCCGAAAGGCGGGATTCCATAAAGTCAACTACAGATTGCGGAACTCCGTACAATCATTGCCGAATTGCGTAGATACTCCTGGGGCGCAGTATGCCCATCAGCTGTTTCCGGGTTCGGAATACAGACTTGTGAGCCCCGGATCACGTGGTACCAAGTGATCACTTCCGAGAGTCGGAATACTTTGCGTCGCATTTCCTGCCCTCGCTGCACCAGAGACTGCACTTCAACATATATTGGTTTGCTATTGAGGTGACCCGGGACAAGTGAATTCCGTAATTCTGGATTGATAGAAGCGGTCCAGCCTGATGGTAGCCCACGTGCTTGCTGTTGAACCCGAAAGGTCATGTGCGTGGGAAGAAATGAAACCCAGGACTCCAAAAAAGACCGATATCAGACGCTACGTTGCTCAACTGCCTGATCCCAGGTACCGGATGTCAACACTCCCCAGATACTCTTTTGCCTTCAACATGAGCTCAACAATCGACCATCATCCAAATCGTATGAGACATGTTCCAGCCGGGATATCTTGCGGCCACCGATAGGTATAGATGTTTGGCGTGAAGGCCTTTCTAATCAATTGTAGAGCGTTCTTAGCTTTACACGGTTGTCTGAGGCACGGAACCTATACTCACGGAGTTCCGGATTGCCACACGGCTTGGTCAATCAGATCAGACCAGCTCGCCCACTACTTCAGCACTGCCATTAATATCTCATACTGTGAAGCCGGAGAGCATGGATGTTATTTAAGACATTAGAGATGCTCAGCTTCTCACTAACCTGATTTAGAACCAGCTACAAGGCACCGCCATCTCCTGCGTCGGAGAGGAAAATACCTTTCTGTGATGATCGCAGAGCAACTTAAATAAAACCTCAAGAACTATTATCGTATGCCAGGAAAGCGAGATACCCTGCAAGCATAATGGCACTAAATGCATCTTCGCGGCCTGTAATAAGCTTGTACATTAAACCTAGCAAGAGCAACTAATGCTATCATTAAATATACAATTAGAGGTTATAAATTCTCATCTCTAGTACTCATTGGTCATTGACCAACTCGCCTCCCACTCTTGAAACCACGGAATGATCTGGTCATCTGCATAGTCCCACGTGTTAGGCAACTGGTATCCGGTAGGAATACAGACGCGATAGTTCCCTGGCGCCATATAGTAGAACCCTTGTGGCCGTTGCTCACGATCCATCTTGGCTATCTCGACATAAGTCCAACGGTCTAATCGGTCACGTAAGAACCTTTCCCAGGCTTTGCAGCCATGGCCGACTTCGCCATTTGCGTGTGTATAACGAAGTGCACGAGAAACAGGCACGGGCTGCATAGTAACAGATAAGCACCGACCAGTATCCATCTTCTTCCATACCACAGAATAGACGCTCCCCTCGAGGACATAGTCAGGAGAGTAGTCCCCTGGTGGTTCGTTTCCAAGTCTGATAACCAGAGAGCTTGGTCCGCCAATTTGACGACACTCCTTGCGAGAAATGAGTTGAGTTGTCAAATCAGGCCAGAGCATGTCCCTTGTCGTCCAACCCCGTTTAGCCCGGTGGCGGAGTGATTTGCCAAGGTCATTGTCAATGGGCTTGAGAGGGTAAAACTTATGCAATACCACGGTTGGAATCGGAAGTAGGCAGTAGGCTTTATTCCAGGATATGACATTCAGACCAGCTGTGGTGAGAGCCTTGTTGATGATTTCCACGATCGGAGAACCAGGCGTAGCTATGATGACAAGAGATAGATCTGGCGTATTGTCACGGCGGAATATTGTTTGTTCCGAGTGGGCTTTATATCCTTCATGGTCAAGTAGATACTTGATAAAACCCTGGTACTTCGGTCCCCGTTCAACATACAAAAGCAGCGAGCTAATTTCCCAACAGTTAAATTCGAAGAAGTTGCGGACAAAGTCTCCTGCAATGAGCCCATCGTGCTTGCCAAGCTCCTTTCGGAAGCGCATTGGGTCGTTGACAAAAGGTTGCAATTGCTTCGTGATGTTGAGCAAGCATGGCGAATCCGTCATGTAGTCTACTAGCCAGCGCAGAGATCGGCTTGATGCATGCAATGAGTATATATCTGCGATGCCTAGATGCAAAAGAATTGTGTCTACTATGGTCAAGTTTGGGCTCTGTGACTTATCACTTAGCAATTCGATAAGCTTTGAGGCAGGTCTTGCGAAGGAGGCCATGATACCGGGCTGTGCGTGGGTTCGTATTTCGATGCTGGAGGATTTCAGAGTGGTTGCAATGGCGGGGTAATAGGTAGTCGGCATAAATATTATTCCGTTTAGTGCTGACATGGTCAGCCTCCCTGGTAAGGGCTTGCACAAATATCTTATGTCTGACGATCCTTGTCACCTGACAGAGCACGCGTCGCAAACACAATTATTGCTATTCAGGCTGGCCCTGTCTACCTACGCGAGGGTTTATGATGGATTGACAAAGGCTCTATATGCCGGTGATGAAGCAGCAGCGCCCGTGACAGGTCGTTTCACAGGATCATCTACTATATTTGAGATCAAGAGATCTCATCGCGACTTTAGGATACATCGCGGGCGCCGAGTCGTAGTGAGTAAACTTTGAGAATGGGAGTATTGCCGATTCATTTAATGGGCCCTTTTGTTGATATCACAACACGCGACCAAGTTCATGGCTCATGGATATGGCCCATAGCATACATCTACGTTATTTAACGATGAACTTTATTCCAAAGTGATGCATGTAGATGCTGCAGGTATTAAGACCGCAGGGAGCTTTTCCATCAATTGAATGGATGTGTGATGGAAGTCGCAGGATTTGTACCTCTAACTCCGCTCTGGAATAAGTCGTCGCCAATCTCGTTGAGGGACGTGTAAGCGGCGTTGCTTTTGTCTTGTCAGATAGCATAAGTGTTCCTATCAATTATATCTAGGGCAAAGATCAGTATAAAAGAAACGAGATAATGGCTTATCTTTTTCAGAAGTTGTTCCTCGCATATCAAAAACTTGTCCTTCATGCCAGTGGCGGGGTCAGTGTTGCAGGAGATACAGGTGTTGTTATTTTTTCCATCGCGGTATTCACAATACATCTTCTCGATGACTAAACTATAGCGAATACAATTAACGGCCTTCTCCGTAGTCTAGCCATTTTAGCTTATCACAATGACTTAGTCACCCGGTAGGTTGCTTTCTCAATGTGAAGTGGCGATATTATATGTGGAGCATTGCGGATTTTATAGTTATCACCGACACTTTAGAGTAGTGGTAATTAGCAGTGGATACCATTTATTCTAATTGTCTCGTCCCACAACCGGGGAATAAATGCTATAAGATAGCAGTAACTTATGTGTTTTGCTCCTCTTTGCTTAAATCATCTCATTCTTCCTTCGTGTCATACTACATTCTAGCCCTGGTTCTAGATCATGGAGCACTTTGACATCTCCCTCCAAAACGGAGAACAGGTCACTGGCATTCACTGCCTACCTCCTCGTTCCGAGTCTCCCCTCAGCTCTCGTCCTTTAATTGTTGCCCTCCATGGTGGCGGCTACGATTGCCACTATTTCGACGCCGACTCTAAACATACAGCGGCTATCTCAGCCAATGCCTATGGTGTTCCCTTCGTGTCAATCGATCGCCCATGCTATGGAGGATCGACTTCGTTCCTCCCTGTTCCAGCCGATTCCGACTTCGTGATGGAGACGAGTGTTCGACTGCACAAATACATTCTACCTGCCCTCTGGGCTGAATTTGGGAACCCCAATGAATGCAACGGCATCGTGCTCTTTGGTCATAGCCTTGGCAGCATGTTTACCATCGCCACAGCAGCTATGCATGCCAAGGACGAAAGTCCCTCTTATGTACTAAGTGGAATTATTTATTCCGGCCTGGGCGACATCTGGCAGCCTCATATGACGGAAAACTTTCTCAAGATGCCGCTTGACCCCATGGGCCACGCATTGAATTCCCCCAAGCAGAAAGATGCCACCATGTTTCGCTCAAATACAGTGCACCCCAACATCCTCAAGCTTACGGAGCAGCTTGATGCACCAATACCGCTGGCTGAGATCCAGAGTTTGCCTGAATCCTGGCTTCCCAGCTGGAAGGAAAAATGGGCGGCACATATTCGAGTTCCAGTCATGTGCGCTTTAGCAGAGCAGGAGCCATTCTTTATTGTCTCGAAGGAGAGATTGCAAGGATGTACTGAATCATTCTCAACTAGCGTCCGGGTTGATGGCAGCTTCATCTTGGGGGCACCCCACTGCATGGAGCTGAGTTTGTGGGCGCAAGGATGGTATGCGAGGGTCTTTGGTTTTGCAGTTGAATGCTCTGTGCAACGTGAATGGCAGACAGCCAGCAAGTAGACGAACTTCGACACATCTATCTCCTGTTCCTCTTTCACCTCTTGTTATAGTGTTTCTCTTTCATTGCTGTGCTCTCCTTGATAGAGGAACACGGCATCAACAAACCTCTAATGCCCTAGTGTGTGATAGACCTGATACAGACTTCTCAGAAGAATTCTTGCCTGACAAACAAAAGCTGTTCGATTGTAGTTCTTAAATATTTAATATTCACAGCAAGAAATGTTGGGTGCAAGTGCAGGATTCTCTTCAACACGCTGACTTACTACACGGGTTTGTACTGCCTAACCGCCGTGATCCTCGAAACTTAATGACATCAGGGTCAGACATGGCCCCAGATAGGTCTAGGCTGATATAACTCTTCCAGATACTGCTCCTCCTCCTCTGTTAGAACTTTTCCATTACTTCCCACCGCCTCATCAATTCTTGCTAAACTGCTGCAGCCGACGATAGGGCTCGTAACTCTTTTGTTAATCCAGGC
This sequence comes from Fusarium pseudocircinatum, assembly GCA_013396035.1. Taxonomy (NCBI): domain Eukaryota; kingdom Fungi; phylum Ascomycota; class Sordariomycetes; order Hypocreales; family Nectriaceae; genus Fusarium; species Fusarium pseudocircinatum. Next base: position 9,874 of record JAAOAS010000291.1, read on the forward strand.
GAGGGCTACGTGAGCCATTGGCCATTGACGTTTCTCAGCAAGTTCTGCTACACGACGAATGATCTTCAGGTCGATTTCAGATGTACCATGACCTCCTCCTGTCAGATCAGACTCGACTGAGGCTCGCTGCGTGGAATTGGAAGGGGGACGGGCGAGATGACCGCGGCAAAGGGGAGCCCACGGAATGAGTCCTACTCCAGTTTCGTTACAGAAACGAATCATCTCGCGCTCTTCTTCACGATAGAGTAGGTTATACTGGTCTTGCATGCTTATAAATTTAGTCCAGCCGTTCTTCTCGGCACAGAATTGAAGTTGAGCAAATTGCGTCGCCCACATACTACTCGCACCGATATAGTGGACTTTACCTGATCGAACAAGGTCGTGACAAGCTCTTAAAGTCTCTTCAATAGGGACAGAGCTATCAAATCGGTGAATTTGCAGCAAGTCGATATATGTAGTCCCAAGCCTCTTTAAAGAGGCCTCGACCTGGTTGAAAATTGCCGTACGTGAAAGACCGAACTGATTTTGATAATCCTTTGATCTATTGAACTCGGAGTAGAATGCAAATTGTTGCTCCTCTGGGTTACTGTTAGTACTTGTGGGATGGTTTAGGGATATAACATAGGTACCTGGAGTCTCTCCAACCGCAAAGTTACATTTCGTGAGAATGACTAGTTTCTCACGAGGGATAGAATAGTGTTGTATAGCTTTGCCAATGATCATCTCAGAGACGCCGTTCGAGTAGGAGTTTGCCGTATCCCATGTATTGAGTCCCCTGTCATAAGCTGCTTTGAGCAATGGCAGAGCCTGCAAGACAAATGTCAGAAGTTGTAGAATGTGCTTTCGCGGGTTTATCAATACCTTTTCTTCTCCAAGGGCCCATGGAATAGACTGAGGATCGCCGAAGCCCATACAGCCAAGAATAGGCACGGAAACACGTAGCCCAGACTTTCCAAGCTGGCGATATTCCACTTTGGTATTTTCCAAAGATTGTCGGAGCCGGGTAGGGAGCTCGAGGGAGGCCATCCTAGTTTTAACAAGCAAAAATGGTAATGTGTAGCAAAGGGTTTCAGATTTTCGAGTAGACTATGATGGGCTACTGCGAGAGTGATCGCTCTGTGTTTGTATTGTGGAAAGCCACTCTAAGATGTATGACATTTATAGCGTAGAGGAGAGACTAATTAAGCGTCTTAGACATGGTCGTCCGCTCGGAGACTTTTGCGCAACAGTTAGCCCGACTGATGGTCTAAGGAAGAGCCCTCGCACACTTTATGTGGCCCGACTGTGTAACATCCGGAGTTAATGGCATTATCGCCGGGACTTGATATGATTGGTCAACACCACAATGGTGCCATCGGCGGCAACAGAGAAAACCGAGGGACCTTTTTTCGGTTTCTTTTTCGGTTTCGTACATGTATTTAATTGGTGGGCTCATCTTTTTGCCTCTACGACGAGCTATTGCCAGTAACAGAAACGGTTTTTTGAATCACCCCGTCGGCGGAATCTTTCTAAATATTTCTGTGACTAAGTCGTGGTAATAAGGTATAATGTAACACCTAGTCATGTAGGAGGGCCTCGACTCGGAGACTGAAGCTCAAAGATATCTTAGCAAGACCGAAAGACTTGGGTTTGTTCCACTTGATGCCGGTCCTGACATCAACGAGTCCGGGAGAGACTCTGGGCACACCCTTCGGGTCGGTATCGTCCGAGTTGTCGCAAACCAACTTTACATAAAGCTCCATGCCGGCTTAGCCAAATAGATCTCGGCAATCGGGATTTATGTTAGTATCCCTTTAAACAGAGATTGCAATCCACACAGAGCCGGGAGGCCGATGTAGTTGAGGACGTTGCCGGGAACATCTTGGAGGATTTCCCACTAGGGCCCCCAAAACCGCAAGCCTTTGCGGTGTCCATAGATGGTGGTGGTCAACGGAGCTATGCATCAAGTGGTCAGCTGGCGGTGAACGGATGAGAAATCTCATCAGTCAGAAGTTGGTGACAAAGACGTACCACTCCAAAGGTTACCTCGAAAGGAAGCTCCGTCACGAGGCGTCCACACAAAGGTCAGAGAAATGACGATACGATCATCAGAGTGTGTCTTTCCAGCACTTAAATCCACTTGTACGGTTGCCGCCATATGTGGAATAGCCCCCTAAACACCTTCAGCCCCGAATATAAACCCGAACTCCAACTCTCTGGGCTTCACAGCCTGGAGATATTGTCTCGCTTGTCCCAGGAGAAAATCGCAATCGTCCATGCCCCGTATACAAAGAGCTTTCCCGATTCAATCAACCGCATTGGTAAGGGCCAAACTTTCATCTATTCCCTTGTCTCGCTGGAGACGTAGCTTTACCTTCTCCGGGCCGAATGACACAATGCCGAGAAGCAACACTGCCGAGCTTGAGATGGAGATGGAACGATCTTACTCCTTAAAATCGCGATATCGCTCGTGGCCGTGTAGTCATGGACCGCCGTGTTCCTCAGCACGATGAAGACATTTATGAGCTCTAATTTCTTCCAGGGTGCGCCAAGCTAGCCAGAAAAGGTCTTGCGTCTATCATTAGTCAACTAAACTCCAGGTGAAACGCCGTGATTCTGACTACATTTGTTGTGTACCAGAGCATGTTACGCCCTTTGGTATATGGCTAGAGCGGCAGAGGCCCGAGGGTCTTAGTGTTGGGGTGTTCAACGCTCGCAAGACGAGCAACATCGGACCAAGGTCCAGACGTCATCAACAGCTTTTCGCATGGTAATAGAAGCTTGTTTACACCTCGTACCCATCTTCTTCAGGTTGAAGGTGATGCCCATTGGCAAACGGCAGATCATGGCGTGAATGTTTGCCTGAGTTAGCCCGATTGCCAGGCCAGTCTCGCAAGTCATCCACCTCCGCCAGGGGCACCGGCACGACTGTTTCTGATGGCGAAGCCGGTGGAGATGTTGATTGACCGAGTAGCAGACAGTAGCCTGTGAGATTTCGGATGAAGAGGTGAAACGGTCTGTCAGTCAGGATCGTGGCGTCAGGCGTCGGAACGACGTCCCTGGGGAGATCTTCCAGCACTAAAACTAAGCTGTTGGCATCTAAAAACGAAAACGTGTCCTGGAAGATCCTTTTTGACGGTCCGGGTGCTGCTGGGAGTGAACGATGGTGGGAGTCAGCTTCCAGCTTCCGCCTTCAACGGTGCTACCAACTTGGCTTTCAATATCACTACTGGTCGATAGTGAAGCAGCATCCCATTCAGAAAGGTTAGAGAGGTACCCCTGTGGGTTCGGCGTCCGGCACTTTTCCGGCTCCTTAAACCCCCTTTAGAAAGCTGTATGGGAATCTCCTGTGCGCACGCCGAGTCCGTCATACAATTCCAGTGACTATTATTTATCTTCCCAGCTTCGCATGCGTAAGCCGCCACATTGCAAGACGGATTATTTGGATCTGGGATCGGCTCACTGTCTAGCCCACCAATCATCCGATTGCACATATAGAGGACGGGCCAGCTGACATATTGCTCATCGGAACGACTCAACTCAGAGACTGCGGACTCTCTTGGCCATGCCCAAAACATATTCCTTTGAGCATCGGTAGGTTCATATTTAACCCGAAGTTTCCCATTCAGCTCAGCAGCAAGACTGAGAAATGACTGATAAGGCCGGGAGGTCAAAAGAGGCCTCAGCCCCCAGGGAACGAAGATCATTCAAGAGTTCGCTGTCGGCAGTAGCCTGCGCATTGCGAGCGGTGGGATAATAGTATAGGATTGGGATCTAGAGGCATTGCTCGCCTATAAAAATCAGCTCTTAGAAGGACACTTTTCAAGAACCCCGGAAAAGTCTAGTAATCCTCTTAGCGACAGTCTGCCTCGTGCCTATTTAACATCGGCTACGAGTTTTATAGAAGGTGTTGTAACCAGGCGATGCCAATATTGGTCGCGCCAAGATGGAGATATCAATAGCGATGCACTCCTTTACCTGCTAGTTACTACCCTGGTCCTAGAGCGCGACTACAACCAACCTCAAGCAACAAGTCCGCTGGACAGAGTATTTTCGATTCTGCATCTAGCTCACGATACTGATTAATTCGTTAACATAATAGACTACTCCCGGTCGTGTGAAGAGATATATCGGGAAATTGCGCTGGTTATCTTGAAACAAGGACATATCGATCTTCTTGTGTACTGTCAATTCCCAAAGCTATCGCCCTACATGCCAACGTGGACTCCAGACTGGCGTGTTAAAATACGTTCGCCTTGTACCGGGCCCCGTGGTCGAATAGCTTTTGCGCATCTACGAGCATGGCTTCCCAACATTGCGTAACGTCCCTCGATGAGCACAGCATACAGCTCAAAGGGGCGATAATCGGCGCAATTGGACAGTGCGGTTCAGTATCGAATCCTGATTGGATTGGTTCTCTGGACGTATCCCAAACGATTGATTATCTACAGGAGATAGAAGCATTCTGCACCAGGTCTCGGCATTTAACGTCCGATGAGACGGAGAGAGCTGCTGCACATATAGGCATAGCGGCCGCCTATGACAACACAGAGGTTCAGAACGAGTTTCATAACTGTATCCAAGGTTGGCGAGAGTTGATTGATTATTTGAAACTCGCCACATCACCTACGATAGGTAGCGCCATAGAGCCTCAGAGAGACGGGCATGGAACGAAGGCGTCGACTTCCGATTACAGCTACGACAGTTGGCTGTCTTATCACCGTTACGCAACACGGCTACGCCTCTTGTACTCACGAGTCCCAATGCTATTAGATTCTGCACACGTAGGATTAGGACCCTCCAACACCAAGAAAAGATATCAAATTTATATCCTTGTAAGGGGAAAAATACCGTATATTATTCGGCCACTAGAAAAGGTCCCAGGTCATTTTCAGCTTTTTACTAAAGTCTACATATACAGGATAATGTTTAGCAAACCTGTAAGTAAGTCTACTATTATATATTGTATTCTATCAAGGTAAGTTATAATAAATATAATAAAACACAATGACATCTCTTACCTTAGACCACCTTTTCTTAGTGTCCTCCCCGATCCCCTCCGCTTTCCACGTCTCCACCGCATTGTCCCACGTCTTGCCCTTCGTCGCCTTATTATTTTCCTCTTCTATAAGAAGACGGGGATCCCATGGTGCGTCAGAATCCTTTGTTGCGTCGATTAAATCGTGTCGAGAATCATTTCTTTTATGTTGGCTATCACGATTTTTCCCCTCCTAAATGGCGTATTGATGCTATTCCTGGAGACAGCGGGATCTTCTGATGGAAAGTCTGGTGAAGGGAGGTAGTCAGCTTAGGATGCGCCTTATGACGGCATTAAAATAACGCCACTTACATTGACCCCAAATGAACTGCGAAACAGCCTTGAGAACTGGCTGAATGACCCATACTTTGCCAGTCCGCTCATCGCCCTGGGGAGGCGCTTCACTAGTCTCTGGTTTGGCGACGGTGATGGTCACCGCGGAACGAAGAGGTTCCCTCAGCTGTATCAGGATTGCGAATATCTGCATCCTAGGCTGATGGCGTAACTGAACGCTGCACCACGGACAACCTACGTGCTGTCAGGCAGCGGAGTATACCAAGCAGCGAATTCTGGAAACGAGGTGGCTGATGATGTCCCAGAAACACTGTTGTTGAGAATTAACCCTGCATCTCAGTTGAACTTGAATGGTTCCGTCGTCTCGGGCTTCTGGGCGAATTTCCTGGACACCCACTCTAGCGGAATACCCTGGCCCTTGCCGCTGCCTCCGCCGGATCTGAGAGTAAGATCTCTGGAGGCAGCCAATGACTGTGGCTTATCCTGTTGTCGGGCAGCGTCAAGCTTGCCAAAGTTGATATCGAATTCGAAAACCCAGAAGTCAACGTGGACCGTCCCGGCCATAGGAGGGCCCATCACAGTCAAGCTAGCACTGATCTCGGCCGAAATTTTGATGGTAACGAGCCACACATCCAGAGTGAAACGTGAAAAAACAACGGATCCACCTCCCGCGGTGAAATGGAACGGCCGGACGTTGATGAAAAAGTGGATGAATGCGTCGAACCATGCACCCAGCTGTCCCGCCGATTGGGCTTGAAGTGACGCAGACGGGTCTACCTCTTTCAGTTGGGGCACTGGTATTTGGTTAATCATCTACTCATAACCTTACTGGTAAGCATGAAAGAGATATTGATGTGACATTAGGGTCTCCAGCATCTCAACTGATATTGAACAACCAACCCAGTTGGAGTTTAAAACTGTATCTTTCTAATTATTCCACTGATGCCTCCCGCACAGCCAGTCTCAGCCTTTGAGAGCAAGGGTTGAGATGTCTTGCTTCAAGCTCTGACAAAGGTTCGCATTTGTTTATGAATTTGATATCATTCTTTGCTGCTCGTTATTGAATAATTTCAACTTTGTTGGTACGATCCAGTGCGACGGAAAAGTATTTATTTCCACAGTCTATATATGAACTCCTTAGGTAGCTTTTAATCTTATATCCTTGAGGAAACTAAGGTAGTCCATAAGAAAAGCCTCCCTTAGTAGCCAAACAAATCAACCTCGTCATTGTGAGACGTAGCGAAAGGACCAAACCCAGCGCTAAGGCTGTAAGCCAGCTTGACTCTACTGTTCTTAGTAAAGACGCGGACACTGCCCTTGGCGAGCAGCAGGTTGATGCCAATCTCGATTCCCGAGTCAAGGCCAGCCTTGTAGGAGCTGCCAATCTGTGAGCCGAACATGGTGGCGTAGGCGCCGATCTCCTTGTCGTCGATGTCGAGGAAGACAGTTATCTAGTGCAAATTCTTGTTAGTACATCTCACACCATGACAAGTGCCGAATATCAGATGCTGGCATGAACACTTACGCCGAGACCGGGGACGGGCAGTGGGACATCAACCTGCTTGCGGTTGTTGCTGTGGGTCTCAGGGGGAACAAAGGGGTCGGATTGAATCTCATTCAGCTCATACTTGCCGTCACCGAGGTCCTTGACCTCGATGACAGTTGTAACTGTGCTGACGGTAGTGTTGGTAGCCATTTTTATTAATCAGCTTATCCAAGAAGGGACTTGAAGACGTAAGGAGGGGTATTGTAGTATGGGATTGTGGACTTTGTTGTTGTTGTTGGGGACTGGTTTCGGACAAATCTCGATAGAAGGGGATATCAAAGGCCTTTTTATATCTGAGAGGTCGTCAAGGAACTAGTGTCTATAGTCTGAATGTTTCGAAGAACTACTGTCTTGCAGGAAAGTACGAGGTCTCGCACATCCCACGACTTGCGTGCAATATCCTCAGAATCTCATGGAAGATATCTTTAGACTTGGCTAGGCCTTTGAGAGGCTGGCTGAAGTCAAGCATGGCTGAGTCATTGATGCGTGTATGGCACGATTATCGAAGTCTAGAATCACGTACACAATGCCTAGGTTTCTCATGATGACAACTGCAATCACAGTCTCGAACACCACTTGAGGCGAGGTAGGAAGTCAAGAGTGAGCTGAGGATTGCTCTACATGCGCAAGTGTACATGACACTATCGCCACGGCTATGCCTGGGCTGGCTGTATCAGGGATAAAACAGGCAATAGTTCAAAAGTAGGTCTAAGAAAAGTACGGAGTACTGCAGTCAAGATCAAACTCGGTTGTCCATTCGCCTACTGTCTTCAGTTCGTAGCGCACAGACTCCTCCAAAGCCTTGATGCAAGGTTTTACCCGCTTATGTCCCTAAAGGCTGACTTAGGCCGCAGGCATGAGAACGTCTAACTAACCAAGGCCGCGCAGCCAGCCACTCGAGGTCCAGAAACCACACTGCATCCACTAGTTGGCATCTCTTCGGACACGATTACCGTTTCTATAAACTCTTGCCTCAGGTTAGCCACATAGTGCATGCTCCGGCAACGGATGGCTCGCCGTTGATTCACAGCTAGATAGTTCATATATGTACGCAAGATTTGATCTCGGTCCAGCTATAGCAGTATATTGTGATTGATCTTTCCAGGAATGTTACAGTAAAGATCGAAATCGGTTGTCCCTTACCCGCTGCTGACAACTTACATCCATGTTCAAGAAAAAAGCAGCTTCGCCTCAGTTAATGTGAGGTCAGAGGTCTCGATCAACGCTAAGTTAAGCCAGCGAATACAGGATCGTCTAGTGCTCATCCTAGACCCAATTACCTATGCATACGTCTCATTCGAGGCAAGTCTACAACGTTTTCAGCTGGCTGACAACGCCATCTTTCCCCCATACTAACTAGTGTGTCCAGAGCTAGCCACTCTGCCACTTTACCCGTTTCGCCCGCCCGCCATGCCAAGTGGGGATTGATGAGACTATTGGTGAGACTATTGGCATGGCGGCGGGATTAGCGGCGGGATTGGCTGCAAACCCTAATTTCAGCTGCCGTCCCGTCATGACGCTATGCCATAAGTAACACTTTCTTTGGCTAAGTATCGGTGTGAGACAGGGATCTATATTGCCCTGACGGATTCAGCCGTTCATGACGAATTGATTTAATCAGAATCGTGACTATTAGAGGTTGACTATGAATTCCTGTAGCATCAAGATTCATTCGCTTCATTCGCTGAGTCACTCGTCTAAGTAGGGTAGGTAAGACACTTTCAGGCACTATTGAATCTGAGTCTTGTCTGGACGAGTCCGGACGAACCCAGACGGGCCAAAGATTCAATAGTGCTCAACCAAGCCTGCCAAATTCGACGACATCGCAAATACAAGCTCGGAGCTAAAGCGCCAAATGCTCGCTGGAAATGTGGGGATACTTCAGGCCAGCAGCATTGTACCGAAGTCAGACGGCAGCATCCTGCAAGTTATCGGAGCACTCGTGCTGATTAGCAGAATGGCGTGATAGTGTCTGCACTGCCTGGTCGGTGTGGAACTCGGATCTCTCAAGATAGCTCGTTGCGGACGCCCTTTGCTAGCATAATTGGCGAGATTAAGTATGTCAGGGAGAAGGGTTAAGCATATTAAGGACGATACTTGCAGACTGTTGATGTTTCTTGCGGCTTCCGATCAAAACAGTTCGTTCCTCATTCCACACTACCAGTAAACACGTGCCTAGCGCATATAGCCTTGTCACCATGGGGGACGTCACTCCACCCAGGAATGCTCAAGTTATCGAGGTTAACGGTATCACTGTTGACCCGAGGAAGCACTATGCTGAGAACGCAGAGCATACCAATCACATCATTGTTACCCTCAAAGACATCCTTACCCAGCAACAACAAATCACACTGGAAGACCTTGGCGTGAACATATTGGAGGACCTTGGCAATCTCAATTATCTCTGTCACTATGATCCTCCCGACCTTGACCCCATTCGAGCCCTGACAACATTCGTCCGTCAGGTCGATGTTTACCGAAATATCATGAAGATCCCTAAAAACTTGCGCGATGTCCTTGATGACGTTCTCAAGTCACAGTCGGAGAAGGAAGTCATCCCCTGCACATTAGACGTCATGATCCACAACTCTGAAGTCGATGAAGACACCGTTGCAGACTCCATAGCAGCCAACGCGGATCTGAACCGCGCTGAATTTGAGCTGGGTGATGGCAAAATACGCCTTACCGCAACCTGGCAACAGCTACAGACTATTGTCCAAGATGACAATGTCCGCATCATTGAGGAGGTCATTGTACCAGAGCTCCATGACAGCAAGGCAGTCGAGATTGTAATGGGTGGTGGCCACTCAAACGAAGCGGCAATGACTCTGTCGTCTTATCAGGGCAAGGGACAAACCATCGCAGTCAACGATACGGGCTTCGATTTAGGAAGTCGTAGCGACTGCCACCCCGCCTTCAGGGGCAGCATTGAACGACTCATCTCTGTTGGGCGAGCTAAGGGGCCAACTGACACCAGTCCTGCCGCAGGGACCGTCGATGATCCTCAAGGTCACGGCACCCACGTCTGTGGCACCATCGTCGCAAGGGGCATCCATACAGACCATGGCCTTGTGACTGGCGTTGCCCCAGAAGCAAAGTTGATCATGACCTCACTGCTTGAAAACACTCGCAATCTCAAGGCAATGATAGATGTCAAGACCCTGTTTGAGGAACCGTATCAAAACCACCTCGCTTTTATCCACTCTAACTCCTGGGGCGATCCTCTGGGCTTCTACTACGCTCAGAGGATCTATGGCGACAGCGCAAAGGCCATTGATGAATTCGTATGCAACAATCCACAAGCCCTCATCATCTTCTCTGCCGGCAACAACAACGAGCAGATGCTGAAAAAGTGGCCTCTGGGCCAAACCAAACCATCCATCGGATCGCAAGCCGCCGCCAAGAATTGCTTGACAGTTGGAGCATCTGGCACAACGCGCAAGCTCACCCCCGAGGAAGCTGCCACGGCGGATAGCGCGGAAACAGCACAAGCTGAGCTCGCCGTCTTCAACCCAGACATGGTCCTCAGCGACAGTTCTCGCGGCCCCACGGCGGAGAAGCGAACTAAACCTGATGTCGTGGCACCCGGTTACAATATATTTTCCGCCTTCTCCAGGCACCCAGACGTTAATTACTCCGCTCCTAAGGCGAAGAGCGAGGAATATGCCAATGTCCTCTGGAAAGTCCGGAGCGGTACAAGCCACGCGACGCCGCTTGTCGCTGGCTGCGCTGCAATTCTGCGCGAGATCTATCAAGAGAAGAACGGCGGCCTTCCCTCATCATCCCCGCCTGCTGCACTGCTCAAAGCGGTCATCATCAACGGCGCCAACAGGCTTCCCAATGTCGACAAGGAAGCCCAAGGCTTTGGCCGGGTAAATTTGCAGAATTCAGCCTCCATGCTCGAAACACGTGCCGTGCACCATGAGACTGTGTCAAGCACAACCACCCTCCCCTCATACCCGGGCGGCACACTCATAGGGCCCCCCCTCAAGCACCTCGAAACATTCTCCTTCAGCCTTGATCCCCCTAGTCCCGATTTCGTCGGCAATGCAGACAGAAGCACGTTCGAGCTCAAGGTTACCATGGTTTACAACGACCTTCCTGGTGCGATGATGCAGAACAATCTGAACCTGGCCCTCATTGATCACTCCGCAGATGCACTCCACCACGGTGGCGTCTCCGAGGACGACATGAGTAAGCAGAACAATGTAGAGCAGGTTATCCTTTGCCCGGTGCCTCGTACTCCGGTTACTGTACGAGTCGTTGCGCAGAAGATGTTTAAACCTGCTGAGGGGACGCAGGATTTTTCTTTAGCGTGGTCGGTTACAAGGGTATATGCTGGGTTTAAAGAATAATGTTCTACTTTAAAAATGACTTTAAGTGCGTCGTCAGGGTCTGGAAATAGGGTTAGGGCTAGGGAAGATAGTATATTCTATATAGATAATATAGTTAAAGTTACTATAGTAAGGTATATAAG
>JAAOAS010000292.1:0-84752 GCA_013396035.1 Fusarium pseudocircinatum
ATATTATATCTATTCCCTTATTTAACTAGGCGTATTACTAGTATTATAAGGAATATAAAGAATGCCTTTATTAATTTAGAAAAAGCTCTATAATATTAATTAGAGTTAATTTTCTTACCTTTTAAAGTCCTAATATTAGGATTTTATCTTAAAAAGCCTTATAATTAGTTCTTTCTAATACCTTCTAGGAAGCTATTATAGATAGCGATCTTACTAGTAAACTCTCTAACTTACTAATATAATATAGGGTATCCTAAATTAGCTTAAATAATAATCTAATCTTAAAGATACTTTTCCTAAGTATTAGAGAGCTTTTAGTAAGGTTTTTAGGCTTCTTTTAGTATTATACTTCCTTTAATCTAACCTTAAAGTGTAAAATAGTTAATACTATAAGCTTTAGCTACTTTATTTACTAATATACTATCTATAACTATCTAAAGTATAATACTTATATCTTTTTTAGTAAAAGAAAGTATTTTAAATTAATTAATATTAGTTTAAAATTAATTAGAATTAAATTAATAGAGTTTTAACTATTTAAAGTATATATAAATTAGGTAGCTAGGTTAAAAATGAGGTGGCCAGTCTATAGGGGTGGCCGGTCTTTGGGTGGGGGACGTTAGTGCTCCCCTTTGTTGTGCTGCATTACACCTTGGCTCACACCACAGGCTACAGCTCAACTCAGTTCGGACAAAAATGCATCTGATCAGGTATTCATGCACAAACACGGAGCCTCAGAGTCAAGACGTGGCATGGCATCAATAGCGCCTTTCAGATGCCCATGATGGCTCTTGGCTTTAGTCGGTCGAGACCAACTTTCTGACTACTACCGTTAATAGAGTGCGTAGTCTGTACAGAGTGGGATACCTGACGGGATGGTACCGTCCAGTGTCTATTGGAGGAGCCATTGAGTTTAATGGCTTAGCCTCCGGCTTACGACGATTACAGTGAAACCCATAAAAGCCAACTTCATCAGCTAAACAGGGTGGTAACTGAATTATTAGCCTCGAATGAGAATTCAAGGCACTGAACTTTGGTGCAAGCGGTTGCAACTCTGCAGCTATTATTCTCCCCCATTGGGCCACAAAGCTCCTGTATCCTCGTAAATGGTAAGCAACAGATGCAGATGCAGATGTACTGTATGTATGTAGATAGCCCATATGCGTGTCGTGGCCGTCACTGCAGCAGTAGCCGGGAAGGAAGAGGAAACGACGCGTCATGACCTGGTGATCTGGTGTGTCTCGATACTCTCCGAGTATGGCCTAGGGAGGGCCTCTCTACCTAAGGTAGGCTCTCGTCTTCAAAGGTGCTGCTTGAGATCTGATACAAACAGTTTCGGCAGTCGTAGAGACTCCATGTTGTAATGTTGAAGTTGTACGCGTATGCAATCGCCTCCAACTGGCCCTAGTCTGTGTATCAATTGTTCATCTATACCAATATCGGTGTGGTGTTGAGCACCAAATCGTTCCTTTGGTTGGTTTTCATAATGGAGCCGGCGAATACGGAAGCTGCGACGAAGCCGATTCCTACCAACTTAAACACGAACATCCCATCCCGATCCATGGGAAGGTGCCCTACTATCAGACCTTAATAGAAGCATATCACCTCACTTAAAGACCTCTTGGCCTCTACGTAGTTTCCCCTCATTCTTCCTAAAAAGCTTCCTCACTCTTCACCAAGCAAAGTCCTCGCATCCTCACTCTCGCTTCTCTGCCTGCTCTTGGTTGTCTTTCGTTTACTGGCTTTGCGCTGAAGTTATCATCGATTCGAACCCATATACAGGGGCAGATCGCTATTCAATAACCTATCAAGAACCTACCTACCTACCAGCCTACCTAGACATCTCACCTGCGCATTCATGAGTAATTGATCAACGAGCAGGATCCCACTGTAAATCAACGCTTCCTCCTACGACTTCGACTGCACATCCGCTATCCCCAGTTTTCCAGCAAACTGCATCTGGCTTCGCGGTAATAGCTCGATATCCAGTCGAATCTTCAGGCTGGCTTAAACAACAATCTTCATTGCCCCCGGCCTCTGAGAAATTTCCAACTCCGTTCCGTCACCTTTTTAGTGACTCGACAACACGCGAGGCCCACTATCGACTGGACCCCTGTCCATCAAAAGCGAGCACTATTAAGAGTCTCAGCAGCAAGCCACTCCGGACGATTCTTCCGATCAGTTTCAACGTGGCACGGCTCAATTCCCCTGAACTTCACGCCAGCCGACACTAGAAATTTTCTAATTAATAGTGACGTCAAGAAAGCAAAAGGAAAAAAGAAACCAAACGAGTAGTCTGCCAGGCCCAACGCAAGCACTTACGAAGCACTGGACTTGTTCGAAGATCCCTTCTCCGACGGATACCCCAACAAAGTGATAAAAAAAGATCAATCAAAGACGAAAGGGGATAAGCTCCATACTCAGGAACTGCCAAAGAAACAACAAGCAGACCAAAAAAGCGGCAGTCACTTTACGAGGATCAGCCCCCAGCACGCCGATCCCACATCATTATCACGCAGCCGCAGGCATTAGCATCAAAACGCACCCGGCGCCGCTCTAGCTTGTATTTGAACACGGCTTGATAAAAAGAATAGCGATTCGCTTTCCCACATCCCGGTCGAATTTATTGGACTGTTTCACGGCCAGTGACAAGGGCAAGAACTCAGTGCCTTTCTACGGATATACATCGCATCGTTCTCTTGCGCTGCTGTCCGGTTGTTCAAAATTAAAGTACCAGTCCAGGCCAAGACCACAGCGCCAACGAATGATCACATCGTCCCGCGTACGGAGTCAGAGACACCCGCAGCCACCAGCGACACATCACACCTCGCTTTGACGTGCAGAGTACGGTATCATCGCCTTGCCTCCTTAGCCACTCGTTCTTTATAAATCCTGTCGTACCTGGCTCTTCTCTTGCAGTGCAGGCGCCCGCCCACGAGCCATCCCCACCCCTTCCCTAAGTACCTATCTACTGGGATCTTTTCTGATACGATACGTACCCCCAAACTCCGACGCAACCGGGCCACACTATTGCTCGAAAGCCCAGCCTCTCATCACAGCCTTCTACGCCAGCAACTCTTAATAAATCTCCACTCCCAATATATTCGTCCCAGGATCCACGATAATTCCTGCTCTTCCTTGCTAGTAGCCGTTTGGTCTGGTTTCGGTCTTTTCTCCCCGACCGCGTTGCTCCTTGCAATCTCCAGTTTCTTATCCACAATCCCCATTGCATCGGTCGATTGCCTGCAACTCTCCACCCGCCTTATCACGCTGAGACTCTAATCGCCAAGCCAGGGCCTTTCTGAGATCCATTGCGGCCAAGCACCATATCAAATAAAACAGTCGTCCCCTCCAAGCGCCGCGACCATGGCTACCTCCACTGAGCAATATCGCCAATATCCGCCACCGCCGTCGAATTATCCGGTGCAGGATCATCAACAGCAGCAATATCAACAGACTGCCCCTGTCTCGCCGCGCAAAGGTTCGCAGAATCCGCCAGCCCACAACCGAACCTTCAGCTTTCATTCTCAAAAGTCGCACAAGAGTTCTGGAAGCAAGGACTTGCAAGAAACCCACGCCGAGAAGGAAGCGAAGCGTTTACATAGCAAAGCGGATCCCACGTTAGCCATAAGCGAAGCAGAGCCATGTATGTTAGGACATCTCCTGAGTCTACAGCAGGAAGTTGAGATCACCTGCTAATTCTGCAACAGCCGCCATCGCTGCGATGATGACCGAGTCGAGTTTTGCCCCTCTGCGGTCCATGCAACACAAGGATGCCTTTGGCAACTCTATCGGTGGGTAGACTCGCTAGCATAGACAGCATGACACCACTGACAACTCATATAGCGGATCCCGACAAATCGAACCCGACTCGAAACAGATGGGAGCGCCCATTAGACACTATTCGTAGTTTCGAGGCCGCAATCGATGGTGGTTACTCACGCAAGTCTCTATACCGAGCGGGTAAGTAAGATGTCTTGCATCAGTCTCAATCAACTTATTAACACCGCACAGAAACGGACTCACAAGCCAACTGGAACAGGCGGAATAGTTCTTATAACAATCAACCTCGTTTCCCTCGCGACAACTACTACAACAATCGCCCCGTTTCCTTTAGACCAGAGAACCAATTTGAGAATGGCTCTACCCGAAGCAACTACTTCGATGGGCAAGCTTATAGCAATGGCTTTGGCACTGGTCCATCTCGGCAACGGATGTCTAGAATGCAGTCAGAGCCACAGTATCAGAGCGGCCACGATCAGAATATCTATCCTCTACCCCACAAGGACCGATCATACGAGACGGTGACTTCTGCTGCGGGTAGTGGCAATTCGGATCATGCAGGGTATCAGACAGACCCTACGAGCAGCGACAACAGCTCAATCGATCGGACGATGCCGGCTAAGCGCCGCGAGCCATTCAACGAGTATGCGTCCGGCTCATATCAGCCTCAGCAGCCATACCAGTCACGCCCTTGGCCAGCATCTGGTTCTGGGGTGAACAATGAGGGACAATCTCAAGCACCACCACCTTCGCATTCACAACCTCCTATGACACAGGGTCAGGCCTCGATTCCACCGCAGAAACAGAAGAATACCCTTTTAAGGAGGACATCAACTCAACAGTCAACACACCAACCTCAACAAACAGCTGGCGGGGACAAGCGCAAGAGTTGGTTTTCTCGTAGGTTCAGCAAAAACTCCTGAGAACCAACGACTCAGAATGACCATCAACGTTTGAAACGCACACGAAACAAACCTTATTATGCAACTACTTTCATTTGTCGATACCCGTTTTCTTTGATATTCAACGTCGAATGGCACGATCGAACAGTACTTGAAGCGCCTGTACTATTCGACGGATTTTGCGATGGACCCCTGGAGTATGCTGCCATTGCCTCGTGATTCGTCCCTCTTGTAGGGCAGAGCAGCAGATACTGTTTAACTTGGGCCAGATTGGTTTACAGTTGTGACGATACGGTTTGTTTTTCCCTATGGAATAAGGCGAAGCACTTGAGTTTTGTTACGGAATGGTACATTAGCAAACGGAACTGTACGAGGCGTTGGCAGGTTAGGCCTTGTGTAGCCAACCCTTTTGAGGGTGTCCTTGAGGAGCAGGGCAGAGGATGGATCTACCACCACGATCATCATTAATTATACTCACAATTGAGACGTACATAGCATATACACGTGGCTGTAGAGGTGATCCAGACATGATGGTCGGCCCAAGCTAGCGAGGCATGGTCATGAAGATGACGTGAGAAAATAATTGAGACGGTTACCCCTGAGACTCTGGTCTGGCCGGATAGAAATTTATGAAAGAGTGAATCAACTTTTATTGATGACGCTGCGTCTACTTGTCCTTCTTGCTCTCTGGCTTTTGTTTGTCCGACTGGTCCTCTTTCATAGCTACAATGATGTATCCCACAAGGACGACATTGGCCAAGACAGCAGCTAAGCCACCAGCAAGAGAAGAGTTTCCTGTTTGTGATTAGTCTCGATGATGACACGTCCGAGTGAAAAGATATACCACGAAAGACGGTATTAACAGTGAGGAAATAGGAACCAATGGGGACCACAATCATGGCAAAAGTGAATGCTAGAAGCTTGTAGATGACTTGGCTGTCAAAATTGTCAGTCATGATCGATGTGCTCCACGTAGTGTAGTGCAGTGAACCAGATGAGATAGGTGGCAATAATGGCAGTTTGAATAAGGTGGATAGATAGGAAACTTACCTGGGGACGGCAGGAGCAGTACTAGAATGCTCATCGATGGGATCATCCTTATCGAGGAAGGTCTTTTCAGTAGCAACGATGCGTCGAGTGGCCATTTTGAAAGTGTACGAGAGGAGTGTTAAGCTCGGTATCGTCTTGAGTGTGCTGTCGTCGAGCTGAGGATACTCAATTGAGCTGTGACGGTTAGAGGTGGGTCCCCACTTGCACGTGCCACTAACATAGGAGATGCATTAGGTAGGTACCTAATTAAGAAGCACTTAGCACGAGATGGTCAACGCGCGCCATCGGATAGAAAATGTACATAGAATTCTTTGTTCTCACAATAAGCTGAGATCCATAAAGAAGATCGTTAGTTGTATAATTACCAATTCAACCAGACCATCCTTGCTTTTCTTCCCTGACTGAAACAATTGACTCCTTACAACCTTTCTCTTTCACTTTATGACACTGACGCGAAGCTGAATTTTCACGTGACTTCGTGATGCAGTTGATGCGGGTCGCGTTAAAGATTTGAGTGCACTTCAAAAAATCTCCACCTTCACTCGCTCACTTCACGCCCCTCCAGGATTTTGGATTGGGATCCTCCTGGTACTCGCAAGCACCATCATCTCTGACTCTCCGACTTTAAACTCGTCTTTTCTTGATTTCTTCTTCTTTTCTATTAAGCATTCTCCTCAATGACACCGGTCTGCAACTTTCATCCAGTGCTCTGTTTTCTTTTGGCCGAACGATAAGAAGGGCAGAGAAGAACAGACCAAACGCTCAATCCGTTCAATTGCAGTGGCAGCCCCCGCCCTAGACGATCCGAAGTACTGCTAGCCTCGATTTTTACTCCTATTGTTTCTTATGCCCATAATAATTCACCAACAATTATAATGGCACGAAGCTCTTCACCCTTGCCAATCCGGCATTCAAACGCTCTACCTCGCACCCCATCGCTCGCTCGCAATATAATAACCATTGACGATGCCGATGAAATAACGGACACAATTCCCTGCTCTCCATCCGCCTTTTTTCATGATCGAGATACTACAACACAGCCAACACAAGTCCTTCAGAAACCCGGACTTGCACCGATGCGAAGCTCCTCTCCTGCAAGCAGCATTGTGGAAGTTCCAGCATCGTCGCCCTTCCAACAACCTAAAAAGCCCACACCTCTGGGCAACACTCTCGGGAGCAGAGTTGCCCCTCTCGGTACCTTTTTTCGTCCTCCACAACGGCCTCCTCCTGCAATGACCAACAAGCGACCGGCTGTTGAGCCTATCAATCTCATCTCGGACGATGAGGACGACCTCACACCTCCCCGTGGCGATATTCGACCGACAACGTTTAAGGCACAGATCTCGGCATTCGCGTACAATCCTGAACTAGAGAGCTCGGAAAAGACCATCAAGAACAAACTCCGACAGATTTATGATGTTTTTGGAGATAGAGTGCCCTCGCACAAGGCCAAGGAGGCTTTGAGTGCATGCAAAAACGATCTCACAGAAGCAATAGATTATCTCGAAAAACATTTGCGTCAGTCCAAACAGCCGGCGTCCAACCCTAAACCTGGCAGACGTCTGATTAGCAAGGCGGCTCTCCAATCATCAGCAGCAGCAAGCCGGGCCAACTCCCGCTCACGCACAGCATCCCTCAGCCCTATAAAGAAACCCCGACGGCGACTAGTACAAGGTCTCCGAAAAACCTCGATCCCTTCGTCTCCGGCATTCCCGTCATCTCCCCCCGCCCATGCCTCAAGCGACGATCCGCTAATTATTGACCTTGTCGATGATGGGCAGGAGGATACGTATCAGGCAGAGGCATCGCCAGAGCCTTCAAACGATGAGGATGATCGGGTGCTGACTTGTCTCAACACAAGCACTGTTCAAGAACTGGCTGCCATGACAGGCATGAAGGAAGAGCAACTTGCTTGCATGATCGAGAAGCGACCTTTTGATGACATCTCCAAGGCTAGGCGTGTCACCGTCGGTAAAAAGCCTGGCGCCCGAAAGGCTTCCAAAGTCAGCATTGGAGAGAATGTTGTGGAAGCAGTCGAGGTCTTTATTGACGCAGTTGCCGCGATCGACAATGTTGTCGGCAAGTGTGACCGCGATGCAAAAAATATCAGACAACAGCTTGATACCTGGGATATCGATACATTCGGGCATAGCAAGCGAGAGCGAAGCCAAAACTCGGACGATCTGCCCCCAACCCCTACAAGCATCAGCGCGCCCAGATACGTGCGCCCACCTATTGCCCAACAGCCCAAGTACATGGATGGGCATTGTCAGATGAAACCTTTCCAGCTTGTAGGTCTGAATTGGATGTCCCTCCTCTACAAGTTTAACATAGGCTGTATCCTTGCCGATGAGATGGGGCTGGGCAAGACTTGTCAAGTCATTTCACTCATTTGCCACCTTGTTCAGGATCATGAGGAGAGCAAAGGGGGGAGAGGAACCCGGCCTTGGCCAAATCTCATCGTCGTTCCCCCAAGTACTTACAACAACTGGCTAGGAGAATTTGAGAAATTTGCTCCAGACATCTCGGTGATCGGATACCGAGGCTCTCAGGCAGAGCGAGCTGAGATCGCATATGAGATCGAACATGATCCTGAAGCCTTCCACGTCGTGCTTGCGACATACTCACAGATTAACAACGACGCGGATATTGAGGCTATGCAGTCTATTGGGATGCACACTGCCATTTTTGACGAAGGCCACAAGATGAAAAACCCAGAGACCAAGATATACAAAGATCTTCGCCGTATTCATGCATCATGGAAAATGCTCCTCACAGGTATGTTGCCTCTGGTCTTGTCATGGGTGCTTTTGCTAATGTTGTATAGGAACTCCTGTTCAAAACAATTTGTTGGAGATGACCTCACTCCTCAATTTCATAAACCCCGATATCTTCAATGGCTGCATGCAACACATTCAGTACATCTTTAGCCAAAAGGTCACTATCAGAGACGTTTCAAACGGTGCTTTTCTGTACAGTGAGCGTGTTAAGCGAGCCAGAACTATCTTGGAGCCGTTCATCCTTCAGCGTCGAAAAGATCAAGTTTTGTCAGATATGCCTTCCAAGATCTGCAGTGTCGTCCGCTGCGACATGGACGAGAACCAGAAGCAAGTGTATGCCGAGTACGAGGAGATGTTCAAGCTTGAGCCGGTCAAGCGCGTCACAAAAGTCCGTGGCCGTGGAAATGACCAGAACAATTGCTGGATGCAGCTTCGAAAGGCGGCACTCCACCCGCTCCTTTTCAGGCGTCATTTTGATGACAACAAGGTTGAGAAGATGGCTCGAATTCTGATGGATAGCGTTTCTCAGGATGAACTCCGTCAACCCGACATAAAGCATCTAATCCAAGAACTCAAGGATTCTTCAGATTTTGGACTTCACCTTTGGTGTCGTGACTACCCAGGCCTTCTCGCAAAGTTCGACATCCCTCCAGAGACTGAGATGGACAGTGGAAAGGTGAGGAAACTTCTCCAGCTCATCAATCAGTATCAGGAGAACGGTGACCGAGTCCTTGTGTTCAGCAAGTTTTCTCGCGTCATTGAGCTGCTGCAAGAAGTGCTCGATCAGCAGAGTATTCGGCATCAAGTCTTGATGGGGAGCACCCATGTTGTGGAGAGACAGACGCTGATTGACGAGTTCAATGATGACCCGGATATCCCAGTGTTCCTGCTCACTACCGGAGCAGGTGGCACAGGTATCAACCTCACGGCCGCAAACAAAGTCATCATCTTTGACCAGTCGGACAACCCTCAAGATGACATCCAGGCCGAGAACAGAGCCCATCGGCTTGGTCAGAAGCGCGAAGTCGAAATCATTAGACTTATCACTTGCAACACTATCGAAGAGCTCATCTACAAAGCTTGTCAGAAGAAGATCGAGCTCGCGAATAAGGTCACTGGTGCTGTGACTGACGAAGATCCCGGTGTGACAGAGCAGACCCTCGAGACAGAGGTCCGCAAGATGCTGATGGAGGAACAAATGACGCCTCCTTAGGAAGGGGGAATGTTCTCCTGAGCAATTGTCCACGAGCCCGCACCTTTCCCTACACATTCATATATTGGTGCCACATTTTTTCAACGATCTACCTCTACTGTAAGAACTTGAACTCTGCGCTGCATAGCAGAGTGGCTTGTGTATCAACCTCGTTGGCTTTTGCGTTGCATTTTACAGTTTGCTTGAACGGCTCATGCCTTGCCTTCCTCCCAACATCGTCACCCCATAATCATGGCGGGTTCGTGTGTCGACGCACAGCTGTTCTTTTTTTTCTCTTCTTTTTTTTTCAGGGCGCTATAGAGGGTTTGTACGGTTTACTTATAATACTTTTACGAACTTGATGGCATGGCAGGAAGCAAGGGGTGTACAAGACGGATTGCTACAGTTTCTAGACGTTCATGGTATTGCTAAGGTGTTACCATGATTACGCACAAAACCATAGATAAATCATCAGAGCATAACGGAAGCTCCAGGAGATTAAATGAAATGCATATCACATGAAACTGCACTATCATTGCATTAGGTGGATTGATTAATATGGTTTCATTCAATGGACACTCATAAAAAGGAGAATATCTAATTTCAATTCGGCATCAACAATAAACAACCTTCACGGCGTTACCCAGCAACAGATGTAACCCCCCGTCACGGCCCGTCGCCGCCCGTCCCATCCACGGGCCCGGGCGCACGCTAAAGGCGAGAGATCGAACAACGGAAAGAAGGATAGAAGGCGATAATGAACAGACCCTGAAGTCACCTACCAAATGTGCAATAAAATCCGCACTTCACCCTCAACATCGTGATACGTCCAAGTCTAGTGACTTTAGTGCCTATATAGGTAGGTACACAGACTAGACAGACTCGACTACGCAGTATCTAAACACACCTAGATAAGGTACGGGTGTTTTTCACATTGCCACCAGTTTTCAATTCACCAAAATCTGCTAATTACTCCTGATGTGCATTTGTTTCCCAACAAGCCACCAAAACTGTCTGACTCGACAATCAAGCCCAAGCTCGGAATTCCAAGTCTGACTTCGTGGTGTGAAACGTACAAACGGACTTGGGATGATGAAAATTGGGACAAGTACCAAGTCTCATGTATATTGATGCCCGATTCGATGGTCTGTTCGTGATTTCCGGAGAGACCGTGCGCCTGGTCCATGAGGAATGCGGGATGGGCGATAGGCGACGCACGATGTACCATGGAGGGATAAAAATGCGGGTGAAGAATGCTCGAGCTGAAGAGATATTCTCGATGTACTGGCCCAGCTTGCTTCATTCCCCAGTGCCTGAACGTCGATCTCGTATAATTTATCAGAGCTGTAATTTTTGATAGGGTTTCTTGATAAGCCAGCCACGATAATGGTATTGGACCAATATGTGGAGGCTGGCGCACGCAATAATGAACCCTGATGGAGACCGTGATGGTATGTCCCAGAACCCTGTGTTCAGATTCACTACGACCTAGAGTAGCGAGGATACACAGGGGACACCACCAGTAGGCAACATTAAGTGAAACGTGGAACTTTTGGCGTCCCATTGTAGATTCTTGATATCTTCTATAGTACCGGATTCCGATTCTTGACCAAAAGAAAAGCAAATGTGAAACTGAATAACACGCATTCACGCGTGGGGATATCATTACAAAGCTGGAAGAAAATATCTAACTCCAAGGGCAGCCCATGGCCCATGTTATGTCCTGTAGACCTCTTTTCTTTGTGCTCGCTACCGATGATGCTCGGCCGAGACTTGCGCTAAAGATCAAATGTATAAAATCATGTACAAGAAAATATTCTGGGAGATCCGATTGGAGTTGCTTAGTGTCCTGGTCGTGACTTGAGACCGATGTCACCATTGAGCAACAAAGTCTTCCAGCGGCGGTCGACAGCATGACGATCGCGGCCGAGATTTCGGGCGCAGTCTTGCCATTCTGCCTTTGACAGTCTAAGCTTCTCTAGCACGATTTCAATGAGGATACGATCGTCCTCAGCGCTCCAGTCCTCTTCATCGGAGGAGTCTTCTTCTCCAAGAAGATGTCCGCCTTGTCGAAGATGCATGTTGTGGAAGTCGGAACGGTCAAGGCCTAGAGGCAGCTGCTCAGGGGCAATACGCGTGCGCTTTGGAGTTGAGGGCGCGGCTTGCTTGATTGAGCGGCGCGATGGTGACTCGCTGCCAGACTCGCTCGCTGATGAATAGCGTTCCGCCTCCTCATCGCCAGTACGGCGCCTCTTGTTAAGAGCACGCGGTGCCGCACGCTTGGTTACCTTCTTGGGACCAACTGGCTCGCGACGTTGTGGACGTGGGCGGAGGCGCAACTTCAGAGGAGGTGCTGCATGGGCGAGCGGTGGAGTTGGTAATTGAGCGAGCGAAGGAGTCGGGCGATAATTGGTAATAATAGGCGCAGGTGTTGATAGTAATGATTGGAGCGAGCGACAGGTGGTCATGATATTGGCGAAAGATGCGTGTGACGAGAAAGCCGGAGGGCTGGCAGGAGGCGAGAAAAGAGAAGGTTGCAGTCGAGAGTGGGTTGAGTGCGACGCATCGCAAGGCAGCGCGGACGGAAGAAGCATGGTAACGAGTTTATAACAAATATGCGAACTGTGATCGCAGCGACGATTGTTGTTGTTGTTGTTTGGTGCAGAGGGCGACGGTTGAAGCGGTGGTTGGCGTGTGGTGCGATTGCGACTGGGATAGACGACGCGGCCAGGCGCAAAGGTATGGCGGGCAATTTTTTTGTGATGCTTGTAAGTGCGCGCTCGAGGTTGGTGAGGTGAAGGATCGAGTGGATTGAGAGATGAAAAGGCTGCGATGCGACTATTAAGAAAGTCAAGAATGCAAGCGATATGGTGTTTGTCTGTTTGTGTTTGTGTTGATGTTGTTGTAGGGAGAAAGTGAGTCTGTTGTCGGAGTGAGGAGCAGGAAATGCGGTGGTTGTGGTGGGAATTGGAATGAACGGGGGGTTGGTCAGGCAAGTGGCATTGGAATGGGATGGGAAGGGTCAGGGGACGCAGTGGCCTAATATGGATCTGGATGAGGTGTGGTGTGGAAGTGAGCGAGAACTTAGAAGGACCTTGGACCGGGGTCTAGAGAAGGAGGGTCCCAGGTCCCTCCTCCCGTCGGGGTCGTTGGGTGAAGCCGCGCACCCAGAGGAAGGAGCCACCAGCAGGCGACAAGTACCCTCTGGGCCTGTCTCGGGGTGCAGATACAGTGCAGACGCCCAGCAACGTGGACCCTCCCGTGAGTTTTGAATCGGTTCGCGCCCGTTTTAGCGGCGGCGGTAAAGTTAACTTGTGTACCTACCAGTACCTACCTGTACCGTATTAGCTGTCTACCAAGTGACTGTGAGGTAGATACTTACTTTGCTGCCTGTCGTAGGTACCGTCCATGGTAAGGGTCAAGGACCCGTGCACGACCTGATCGCCAATACCCAGGACAAATGTTCTTTGACGAAGTATTTGGGCTTGGAAAATCCACATAGAACCCTCCCGAGCACTCCGCCTCCAGGTGTTGGCAATCAATCGGACATGGAAGCCCACCTACCTAGGGACAAGGGTGTCGCAGGGGGGGCAGGTGCACGTATGTACATAGGTACTGTAGTGTAGCCTGGGCCTACCTCTGGCAACGCAAATACTGATCGCTGCTTCCGGGTAAGTAGTCACGATGGGTTTTTACAACGGTGTCGGACTACTGGTAGAGAAGGAACGAGAGACCCATGTTTCTCGCACATGATACATGTTTCTTTGCAGGTGAGGCATATGTTCTGCATGTAGACCCTTGCTAGAGCGCTGCACTGTACGGAATCGACCAAGCGTTGGTGGGTGTCCAGTTGGACCATGACACTCGAGACATCCTGGACAGCCTCGATCTTTGTCTCAGTACTGTGCACTCTCTTCTTGACCGGAAGCATCAGGACATTTCCATGATACGGCACAAGATGACATATGTCTTTTTTTCCCTTTCTTTCCCTTTCGATTGACCTTTAATCTTACATGTGTGTTGCTTTGAGAGATATCATGCTCCGCATCTAACTAGGATGATACTATCGAATAATGCATCCCTCTCTACAACCCTTCAGCTTCAAGATCAATACATTCAATGGTGCCATAGGGTAGAAAGTAGGCCCCCTTCTTGCCAACCCTTCATCTGTGCCGTCTATTGGAGAGATTATTGCCTTTCCTAACGTCGTTTCAACAGTTCTGACATCAACCGCCCTGCATATTCGTCCCCGTGTTTCTCCCTCTGTTTGACCAAAAAAGCAATAAACCTTCATCCATCCCTTCCCTGCGATCATGCACGAAATAGCCAGGACATCCAAGACAGCCAAGACAAGCAGATGTAGATCATTTTGTCACCACAGCTGAATATATGCTACGCCGTCAATATTTTGCGTGTCAAGGAAACCGAAAGGTGAAAAGGGGAAAAAGAAAGAACCAAAGAGACAAAGAAACAGACAAATCTGTACACATCTCCACAATCATACGACGATGCTGCTCTTCCCGTTTAATTATCCTACCCGCACCGGGATACGACATAGGGTCATACATACTATTCCTACCACACCTGGAGCTTTCTGATTTATGTCAGTCCCGTCTGTCTTTTTCTCTCTTCGTCAGAGCCCGGCCGATACACTTAGTTAGACGTACAGCAATCAAATGAATCAGCATGGCAATATCCAAGTCAATGACACATAGCGAGTAGACCACCAACACATTCTCGCTTCCTTGTTTGACCTGAGCCCTCTCCTCCACAGTAATTCCCTCTGGGCTGAGAAATTGACTGACTACCTCAGTGTTCATAGATTCTCTAGCACCTCCGCCTGCCCTCGACGTCCGGTTCGGGCTTGATGCCCTACCTGACTCAAGACATTCAAGCTATACTGTATTGTATACATCGCACACACACATACATACACGCAACTTAACTTGCAAGGGTTTAATGCAGCCAGGCACACCAGTTAGAGATTTTTTAGGTGCTACTGCGTACTAACTTTAGTTTCTCGACTTGAAGAGAAATGTATGCATCGGGCAACATTGGTTCATCCTAAACCAGGCACAGGCCGTGTATGACTTCGCTTGTCAGATTGACACAGACAATTTTGACGAGTCGCGCTTGTTCATCCACACAAGAATAAGTTTGTTGCGATATTGCTACTTTGTGCCACGCTCCCCGGTCAGTTGATCCAGCAGACCAAGCTGGATCAATCAGGTACCTAGTCCCTGAGAGAGCAATTGGTGTACCTCAGTCACACAAGAATCTGTCTAATAGATGTCTAGTTTAAAAACTCTCCAGCAGTGGAGGGTGAGGGTAATTCCTCGCTAAAGGTAGAGTTACGGAGTACCTCACCTTGCCTTGGCTGGTGGGAGCGAGCCGTCGCGGCACGGGCTAGGACCATCCCATGGTTCCCATCTCATCCATACCCTTCCTTCCATTCCTTTGCCGTACCGTTCGCTTCCACGTTGATGTGCTGCAGGGTCCTATGCTGTTGGAGCTCCCGGATGACGACAGAGGCCTTCTAGGCTGTATCGTATCTGCGGCATCGATTCATTCATTCCTTGATTCATGTTTCTTGACGTGCACACACTTTCGTCTACCTTGCACTACCCGCTTCTCCCAGTCTATAACAAATCAGCAAACGGGGGGTTCAGGTCCAAGTGTCGAATAGTGGGTGTGTGTGTCTGCGTGACCTTTCTCTGTTACCTCCTTCACAGGTGAGTCGGTGAGGTCATGCTCCGTTTCAAACCCTACCACTCTTTCTTTGTTATTTTCACTTGTCACCCGTTTTTGGAAGAAGCAGGAACGCGCGATTTTGTTGGCTACCTTGCTTGGACTCTGGAGGCACCTTAGATACCTACGTACAGGCACTGTAACCCTCGAAAGCAAGGCTGCCTTCACACCCAAGTCAAGTTGCCTTATGACGATGCAAATGGTTCCATGCGAAACAATCAGTCGATCGCCAAATAATATTCGATCTCCTTGATCGAGCGGGATATTGGAGTCTCCTCTTTTTGAGGTTGCACCATCTATCTGTACATTTCCTCCCATCCCCATCATTGTTTAAATGCTTCATGATAAGTCACGATGTAAGTCTACTCCCATGATACAAATCAATATTCGGGAAAACGGAGACCCGACTATGCTATAGTCTTTGCCAGATCATTCACCGCTTGTCTACAACGCATGCCTCTCATTCTCTTTGCCATTGGCCCTGCAGCGTAGTCCTTGCTCCTGATACCGTCGCGCGATTACCGCACAAGTCGCGAGGGAGACGCGTGTGAGGTTAGCGAAAACGCGTCAAAACGCGTCAACGCGTTAATTAAGACATGCATGATCCTCGGATTGGCCAATAGAAGAATACGGAAAGATGGGTATCAGTGGAGAAGCAGCGCAACCACTTCCGAGCATGGTCAGTGCGTACATGAAGTACCTATTGGGCTCGACATGGGTGAATGCATACAGTGTGGTAGTGGATTTTCTTACGGCCTTACCCTGGAACCAAGAATTAACCTGTAAATCTTTGTCTTCTGCTTCTGTATCTGTAACAATAACGACGTCAATGCTGAATCGTTCGTTGGTTGGTAGCCCAGAGTTGGCAATGTTCCTCTCTGCTTCACGGACCACATTGCGTCACATACACTTCCCTCTCCCTCAGCTACTTTTGCTGACATGTCTGGCTGCTTCCGAAACTTGGACAGCTCGAGCTAGATGGTATCACTTTGTCTTACAGGAACACCCCCATGGAGGGGAACACAATTCAGGACAAGTGAAGCTTGATAGCATATGCCTCACAGCTGACGATTATTGCCATCTCAGGCAGTCAATCTGTGTACCCATTTTTAAATATAACAATTACCGGAATTTACCAAACCAGTGTGAGCGGCGTCTCAGACCTTCGGTCCCAATCTTCCTACCCTTCAGTCACGATGGCTTCTATCTTCCCTTGCCAAGACTCATCATACAGCCAAAAATTCACTAATCAGATACAACAGAGACATGTAAACACACCAGACGCGTCTTAAGGTGATGCAGTAAACAGATCAAGAACCCCTCAATTCAGCTCTCTGTCTCATCATCAAAGACCCCCCCTGCCCTCGATCGAGCCAGTCTAGGCTGCCAGTGGAGAAGAAGGAGACCGGTTCCTTTCTCCATATACATCTCATCTTGTCTCCCTTGTGAGGTAATTGCTTTTCTTTGTTGGTAACGTATCATATCGAGATCTGTTCGTTCCTGACTAGTGGCGGGCTTCCCGAGTTCTGGGGTCGGATGCAAGTGATGTGACCAAAGAACGGACCCTTTAGACTTCTCTCTCAATGTCTTTGCTACATTCGTGACCAAGTATTAGGTCAGCACTTATTCAAATTACACACAAGACTTCTCTCTCCCATGGTGTTTACTATGCTCAGAACTTGGAAGACATTGTCTACCATAAAGCCGGCTA
The DNA here is from genome assembly GCA_013396035.1 of Fusarium pseudocircinatum. Taxonomy (NCBI): domain Eukaryota; kingdom Fungi; phylum Ascomycota; class Sordariomycetes; order Hypocreales; family Nectriaceae; genus Fusarium; species Fusarium pseudocircinatum. The sequence goes on from JAAOAS010000292.1 coordinate 17,167, forward strand.
CTGATGGCTCGTATATAAACCAGTCAAAACCGATACCATCACCATAGATAAGTGAACTCAAAGTAAAAGCATCAACCCCCTTTCATCACACGGGGTCTGTGTCAGAACGCCTCGTTGCTTTGCTACTGAATTGTCTACATATCCTGCCCCTTGCATATGGGTTGAGTTTTTTGTGTAGTTGGCTGGTGGGATGGTGAGTTTCTATCAACAGCCAATTAGCCTCTCAAACAACAGAAACATAAGTTGTCACCTACCCACAGTAAAACCAAGATGAACAAACCCGTAAGATTAAGTCTATATGGAGAATTAAGAGTGGACTATGAGATGGCAAACTATTACCAGCAAGTAGATATGCCTCCAAGCATGTCGCAGACAACTTACCCTAGACACAGACAACCTGATAAACTTTATCCGGAACCCCTTGCATATGCACATTCAGGGAGCATTGCCCCACGGTACCTCCAAAGAAGACCGGCTAGACTACGTAACCCCAAGGGAGTCAGTCCTATTTGGATACATCGTTATGGGGTCAAGCTATTAGTGCTGTATGATGCGCCCAACTTCAGGTGCTTAGCCGATCTGCTCGTACAAGCAAACCCTAAGTAACCACATGTTACACGTATTAAACAAATTCAAAAGGGCAACGGATGACGGATGGTTAGGTTGGTATCATAGCCTTCATTCATGGCAGGCACTGTATTACTATATCATGATGATGTCCAAGTCACGTTTCCTACGAACGCCAAACACAAGATGATAATCATCATCAACCCACTCCACAGTCTCACTTCGCTCTCTTTACCGTGATGCTGAGACTCCCGATTTCAATAGTTTCCACCGCAGATACAGGGATAATTATACCAAAAAAGATCCCAGCCGAGCTGATGAATCACATGACCGTCAAATTACATCTCCTCATGCTATGCTGCTACTCGAGATCAAGCTCCCCCTTTTGATTCTAGAAACACGATTCCAACATGTGAATATCCGTGCCAAACAAGGTTGGCGACGGAGATGACGACAAGAAACCGCCGTCAAGCGTATCGTCCAATATAGAGAATTTGGGCTATGCGAGATGTGATGTATGCCAAAATGGAAAATGGAAAATGGAAAAAGAAAAATAACGGCGCTGAATGAAGTTGTTGTTGCTGCTGACAAAAAAAAAAAAAAAAACAGCACAACGGAAGGCGAGAGTTATGTCGTTTGCCTTTTCGTATAGGAAGCGTAGTCGTCGTTGATTAGTTATACTCTTCATATTAATCCCGGAGTAGGCTGTCACTCGCCCACTGCCATCACATAACGATGCAGTCCTTGTCGTCCTTGGGATTCTTCTGCATCTTGCCGTTTCGTGGAGGGGCAACCTCCATGGGAGTACCCTGACCGCTGACAGCCGCCTGGATGATGGCCAACCGTTGCTTGGCTCGCTCTTCACCAGCATCGGCAGCCTTGACGTACCAGACATTAGCTTCCAAAACGTCACGTCGGCATCCGATGCCCATCTCTGTAAAGTAGCCGACGGCGTATTGTGCCTTCACGAAGCCTGCACCATGGTTAGCTACCTCATCATCGCTTACACCGCATCAACAAAACACTCACCCAAGTCGGCTGATCGACGCGCCCACTCATAAGCCTCCTCCTCATCCTTTTCAAGGATCGGGGGAGCGCCGACCATGTACCACGCACACAATCCCATCATAGCGCCGGCATGTCCCCTTTCAGCAGCGCCAGTATAGAAGTGAACGCTGAGAGCCGGATCACGAGGGCAGTTAAGCAGGCCGTGCTCATAAGCATCACCCAGTCGATAATTAGCCTCAGGGTGGCCTAATTCCGCAGCCTGAGTGAAGAGCTCGGCAGCGTGAATATCGTCCTTGAAGATATCTGCACCATACCCATTCTCATACAAGCAACCAAGTTGATACGGCGCGGAATTGTACTGAGTATCGGCCGCTTCAGCAGCTAGCTTCATCCACTTAATTCCTTCTCGGTAGCGCTTTTCTCCAAGATCGCCAGATAGACAGGCCTTACCCAAACGTGTCATGGCGCCAGGATGGCGCTTCGAAGCAGCTGTACGCAAGAATTGCACCGCCTTGGCAGGGTCTTTCCGGCAACCCCAACCGAATTCATAGCATAGAGCGGTTCGGTAACCAGATTCAGCGTGACCGTGCTTCGCAGCCAGAACAAATAGAGGGAATGCCGAATTATAATCTTCCTTGCCCTTGCTGAAGAGTCCAGAAGCAAATCCATCCGCGAGATAGTATTGCGCAAAGGGGTATCCGGCACTGGCGAGACGCTGTAGGATTTGTCGGGCTTCACGAACCAGTTCCTGTGGGCTTGACACAGAGCCTTCGGCAGTTGGGCTGTCGCGACCCTTTTGAGGTTTGGGGCTGTTCTTGCGTGCCTTAGGTTCTGAAAAGTCTAGGCCTTGCTCCTGGGCTGTTGAAATCAAGAATATGGCGAACGAGTACTGAATAGAAGAGTCATTTGTCTTTTTGACGTTGGCACGATACATGTCCAGAGTCTTTTGTGTGCTGAGAAGAGACGCATTGTTACCGATGACAGTTCGAAGATTGGAGTTATCAGGTGTCAATGGCGCCGGAGCCTGCTGAGGATAAGGCGCATGAAGCAACTCGGCATATGTCGACATCCTGACATCAGGAGATTTACGTGAGCCAGCTGGCATAAGACCCGGAGAGCGGCCACGCGAATCAGAATAGACAGAGTACGAAGATGGTGGCCGAGGCAATGAAGTCCTCATATGGCTACCCGAATTCGGAGTAAGATGACGGCCGATGTTTGAAGCACTCTCAGCGAGATCAGAAGCTGACGAGTTTCTGGCCTCTGCATTAGGAACGCTTGTTGGGAAATCCTTTTGATGATGGTACTGAAAAAGAGGCACAGGCTGGGTCTCAAGCATATTCCCTTCGATAATGGAGCTCTCAGGGGAATCGCCAACCGCCTGGCCCTCAGCATTCTCGTTCATTCCTGACAAAGAGCTTGCGCTTGTCGTTGCCGAAGATTCTATAGAAATTTGTTGCGGGTTCGTGCTAGCAGTTTCATTCGATTCACGACTGTTGCGGTACTGGTCCTGATTGCGAACTCTGTCCGTTGGGGTTGTCTTAGTGGGCTCAGCGATGTTTGTCCTTTCAAGCCGCGGCTCAGAACCCCTTTCAGCCCCGCGGGAATCATCTTGAAACTCTGGAAAGCTCCTTGTCTCTGACCTTAGTCCGTGAGGAGGAGGGGGAGGAGCAGTTTCGGGGGGCGAAGGCAGCGGAAGCAGAGTGCGATCGGCTAATTCTCCCCTCAGCGATGGCTTCTGAGTATATTCGACATCAGCGTTTGAAGGCTGAACCCAATTCTCTCGTTGAAAGTTTACGCGGACTGGCGAGACTGGTCCGTTGCGCAGTCTCGGGCCTTCAGATTCATCGAGATGAGGTATGCGAACAGGGCTACGACGAGAAGAACTGGTCGGTCTCGAAGAGGGCCTCGACGATTCGTTGTAGTTCAACGGTGCCGCGGTAGGAGGCGGTGAAGTATTTATTGCTGCCATGACAAAACGATGGTGAGGCTTTGGCAATGCCGAAGCAGCCAAGCGCAAGTTTGGGTATTTTCCAGAACGAGTGTCGAGATGGAGGGGGAGTTCGATAGCCCGGCAAGCGCGCAGGACTCGGCGACGGTGCTATATTCGAGATCACGACGAACCGAATAGGCCGAGACCAATTCTGGACACGCTCAAGAAAACACGAGACGACAGAAGATAGCGACCGTGGACGAGAAGCGATTGTAGTCTGTAGTCAGTGACAGACGGACACTTTAGCGCAACGTACGGAGTGGATGCTGCACGAAGGATATTTGGGCATGGATCCGAAACGCCGCGACACAGCGGAGACAAGGGGCAGCCGGGCAAACAGAGGATAGATCAGCGAGCGACAAGGGGGGTGGTTGGAGAAACGATAGTTGGGGGGAGAGAACCAAGGAGGCTGAAGTGAGAGGAGAGAGCCCTGGAATTGGTATGAGGTGATGAGCACAATAAAACGGGAATATCTGATAATTTTTTCCTGAACCAAGGATAGAAGGGAGGAAGAATGATGGAAAAGCCAAGACTAACTAGACCCAGAATCGGACGGAAGAAAAGAAAATTCCAAGCATTAAGATGAGTGAGTGGACTTTGAGCTGAGATCCAATAAGGTCCTTTTTGTCCTGGGCGCTGCGCCGTCCGATATTTGTGAGGTGAGGTGGTGGTGGTGAACGTGGTGGTGATGAGGTCCAGGCGCCCACTGGAGTTTAGCTGAATTAGCTAAATTATGGCACATGCGCTTGTAGGGGAGCCTATGTGAGCAATGGAAGCGGAGAGCAGTGGGCAACCGATGGCAGGGACCCATGCAGAAGACCAGTGGGGATCTGTTTGCCTAATCGGTTAATAAATGATGTCTCTTGTTTCGTTGAAGAACAAAGTGTAGAAGAGTGATTGAGTGTTTCAACACTCCCTTTGAACCAAGAAAACGAATAAGTCATATCCATAGTCCCGAGGATGCTATTGCTAGGTCCGGCTATTGAAGTACCCTGATCTATAGGCAAGGTACCTTTTAGAAAAAGGCATCAACCGCCGAAACCAGGCTGTTTAGGCAGGAGTCGAAGTTGCGAGAGCTGAACTGGTAGTGATTAGGAAGGAACAGGGGTATTTTGCAACCAAGCATCACTCAAGGCAGTGGAGGCGCAGGATCTTTAGGTTCTTTCTATTCACTCTGTGACTTCGACACCCCAAGACTCCCGTTTCACTTGTTACACATCCTCTGTTTCTGCCTTCAGATCACGAAATGATGATACCACAATAATGACGTGTACACAGAAAACACACAAGCGCCGTGTACATCCAACCCCTTTCCCTTCAGCATGCTATAGTATGTACATACGGGTCAGTTAGGAATGGTAGCTCTAGGAAAGCTCGGCATGGCAAGCGCCTCAAGCGGAAATGGCACGGTCAAAATTGGCCGACCTGTCCCTTTCCTACTTCTCCGAAAATAAAAGAATCATGGAATGACCGGCAGGTCTCAAAATGACAACCACTGCGAGCCCAATTCGCGAATCCCCACGTTGGTCGGAGAGCTGAAAAGCCTCTGTGCAATGCCCCCCAATGGTACGTCGTGCCATAAACAAAACTGCATGTTAGCGTCATTACAACATTAAACATGGCTTAAATAACTCAACTCAAGGGTCCAGGCCAAGCCCAGCCCAGCCCAGCGGGCTTCTGCGCTAACACGCAAAAGGCTTCTGTTATTTCTTGACCGCCAGAGCACGCCCACGACAAATGGGCGCTTAAATGCTTCGATCTTTAAATGGAGTTTTGGACATGAGCAACTCATGTGTTCTAGGTATCATAAAGCCTCGCCGTTGCAACATTGCATATTAGTGGTAGATCTTCCAAACTCTGATTCAACGATACAAGTCAATTGAGTTGAGTTAGTATATGTACTTAAATTTGTGCACCAGGCCATCCTTGTCTGCCATTCCAACTTCAGGTTGTTACCTTAAGATTGTGGCAGCGCTTACCGTTAAACAAGCCTGAGCAGCCGCCATGGCGTCGGTGTTGTCACGCAAATATTACCCTAGAACTTCTTCCACTGGTCGCCTGGTAAAGGAAAAGAAACCCGGAGATTTCCTCAACTGCCACTTTCTGTGGGCGGGTAGCACATAGGTTGCATTTGTTTTCGGCAATTGGCCCAGGTATCTGGTAGACATCAATTCCTGTGTCACATATGTGAGTCTTGGTGGACAAGTACATGAAACCAACAAATCTATAATATGTTGTAAGGAATATTCCGTCGACAGTTGGTGGCTCACTCTGTCGTATTGGAGTATAAACGTTGACCAAACACTATTCAGGGTGGCCTACCTTAGTAGGTATTGAGGAATACCACATGGGCACAATTCCTCTTCCACTGCGGCTGGTCTTTCTGAACGGGCGCGGTGTTGGTTGGCAAAGGGTTCCTGTGAGATTGGTCTCTTCAGAACTCAGAACAAATCTAGCTGAAGTATTTTCCGGGTTCTTGATAGACTCCGAGGGAGTTGTACAAAGCAACCTCCTACTCCTTTGGTCAAGGTTCGTCGAACCGAACAGTGGAATTACTGCTGCATGATTTCTCCCCTCAGATACATTATCATATTCAGGAGAGAACTGATTTTCTCCAGTGATTTCCTTGAGCCATTGTGCTAGCAGAGTAGGTTCGAATTCACGGCGGTCGGGCCGTCGATCGGACGGCCCCACCCGGCCGACCCGGCTGCCACTTGATCCATCCACGATCCGCATGCTGAGTGCTCGTTTCGCAAGATCTTCAGGTAATCTTATCATTCTCAAGAAGTTAAATTAGCATGGAATTCTTAGGCGTAAGTTATTTTAAGTAATGCCTGAACTCCTGTTGCTTATGACTTCACCATGGATCTAGTCGAACCCCAGAGTTTCCACTCGTCCCAGGATCAAGCTTCTTTTTAAAGTCTGGGGAACCCCACGACAAAGCCACTGCCAGCTCAAGGATACCTCCTAACTTTATTAATGAGTTTGTTAAATCACACTTGCAGACTTGACAAGTACCCTGACCATGCTCCATTCTTGGTTGAAGTATGGCTGATATCTTGCTGTAGAACACGACGGGCACTTGATAGCCTAGATAAGCCCATATTGAGTAAAAAATATCCAAAACACGCCCAACACAATACCTTGACTGTATACTCGTATCTACAGAGAGTTTGGACTACGTTTTCGATCCAATTCAACTACTGACTGTTCACGACATTCGAAGCTTCTACAGTCCCGTGAAACTTTTCGTATAAATGATAAGCTAGCGTCAATTCTACCCACCCGATGTCGTCGATCTGGCTCGTATCGAAGCTGCTCTGCCAGTCATGCACTCATGCAGCCGGAAGGTACAACATCCAGTCTGCACAGATACCTCACCAGGGTTTAGCTTTCTGCATCACTTGCTCCGGTAGATCCGAGTTTTGAGTTGAAGTCTATGTATTGCCCAGCATGTTACGACTGGCTGTATTATATGATAGAGAAGGCTTCGCTGCTCCAAATGGGGAGCCGCCAAACAAGGGGCCCGTTTATTTACGGACTAATTCACTGGCCAAAGCATGCTGTAGGATCAAAAGGAGATATGTGGTGATGTTGCGACCATTTAAGCAATGTTGTCGGAACAAAGATTTGGCGTCTATACACATACAATACGATCATTTGGCCCGCTGTTGCCAGAGTTTGAGTTTACCTGTAATTGATGGGATTGGATCACTTTGATAGAAACGATGTATTACCATGGAAACGAAGAAGGTTGACGGTTATACATACTTGAGCTGTAAATAACGTTAGCACGCGGCATAGAGTTCCTCTTTCTCAATCCATGGACCTATAAAGGTAGGTAGTCAAATTGTTCTACTCCGTACTCCGTACATATTGTACCAAAGACGAAAACCACCAGTGCGATGGTCTAGGTAGTTATGGTGCATAAGGGTCATAGTAAGAACTAAGCTAAATGTTGAGATTGGTACGGAGTACTCCGTAGGCAAGTAAAGAGAGAAGGTAGCCAGCTAGGAACATTGTTAATCAGGGGTAGTGGTGATTAATATCTCAAGCCTCAAGACACCATTGGGGAGAAATGATCCATATGCATACCAAGGAATGCCTAAAACAAACGGCTCTTGCGCACAGGGCTTCAAATGCTGATTAAACCCGACAACTTGGATGAATAAACTCGTGATAGCATGGCATTGGCTGTCATCATCAGAACAAACCGTCCTCTCCATGATCTTGACGAAGAGTCGATAATAAATGGTGCAGAGGACGGGGTCTGGGGGTCTGTTCAGCTTTGGTATCTGCGTAGTCAAGGGGGATGCGTAGCAATTACACCAAAGGATCAGATCGGCTTGTGAAGCGAGATAGCGGCGACTGATTTACTAACCACCTTGCTACCTGATTGCATTGGCAGAACCTGTTCCTGCACATAAGTGAGTCTGCAAGTCAAGTTTGGTTGGTTTACAAAGGCCGCTTTATATGTACAAACTGGCATTAATGCACACCATACACTGACACCACCGCTTGCCTCATCATAGCCCTCAAGCGATGGACACCCGAGTGAATGGAGGGCTTGAATTATCCACACGATTATCCAAGTCTAATTACTCGCGTGTTTTAATCTCGAATTAGCAAAAGAACAGCCTAGGTATCCAATGTTTGACGACAACATGTTAGATATGGGTCAAAACAGGTTCCTTTATCATAGCAACGCAAACTTGAGATATATGCATTTCATTATACCTTGACCATTGTTCTAACAATGAATTTAGACTCGAAGCATCTGGGTTCTTTCCTTGGAACGGGAGAACCGATGAGCCTATTTCTCAGATAAGTGCAAGCATCTGAATCGAGCTGCCGGGGCAACCGCCGGGCCATTAACCCACATCTGCCACAGACAGATGGCCCTTGCAAATCTCAAGCCAAAGAGGCCACAAGCTCGGACTATTCCAAGCTAGCGCGCTCAATTAGTGCAACCATCAGTGGAAAGGCTATTCTCTAATTGGCTTTCATCCGCCCCCTTCACAAGGTTCTCATGCCCAGGATAACGGCAAGGGAAGGAGCAACAAGACCGTTGGCCGTTCAATCGCTTTCTCTCGTTTCGCTCCCGTCTTTCTCTTCCCACCTCAACTCGTTCCGTCCAGTCCAGCCAGACACAACCCGTTCGTTGTCGTGGTCTTCGCTCGAGGGACGTTCACTCGGTCACTTCCTTCTTGTTGTCTTTTGGTTTCTACATTCGCTCCTACCTTACTCTCGCTCTTGTCACTTATTACAACAACACTCAACAGGTCCAAGCAAGCACTGCCGTCCCTGCTGCTACCATAACCGAAAAACCCTGGTCGCCCCATCACTCACTCACTCACTCGCTCGCTCGCTCGCTCCCTCTACTCCACGCCATCGTCGTTCAGTTCTCGTCAATTCCAAACAACGGCGCCCTGTTTCTTTTGCTCTGACTGGGTGACAAGTATTTCTTAACTTGTAATTCGACTCGACTCCATGATCCTTTCTCCACATTGAGCCTTTATCGAGTCGACTCTCGACAAACGACACGCGGGCACTGCCTGTCCCGTGCTTCACCTTACTCGTCTCCTCAGAAACTTTCCACCTCTACAGGGATATTCCCAACTCAAACCTAAACCTCGAGAGAGGTTGTTGTAACAACCACAACATATCCTTTCGTAAGTCGCAGATCCCATTTGTCTTGTTTCGTCTCGACTCTCCAATGTCTTGTCAGCTTTTCACCCACATGAATACTTGATGTTGCTGTAACTTGGCGTTCAACATATCGTGTTCCCCTTTCTTGTTGATCGACACGCACCTTCCTACTCGATACCGCCTCCTCCAGCTTCCCTCCGACCCAAGGGTCGAGTTCCCTGAAGCTCGGCGCTCAGCCCGCATACGCTTTTTAACGTCTGGCTTCCGAGGTTTGTCTTCCTTCTAACATTGCTCTGCCAGGACGATGTCTCTTCCCGAAAGGCCGGGTGCAAGCCCGAGTTATAATCAGCGCAATGTTTATCGCAACTCGCCCTCAAGGCGATCGAGACCTGTCGATATCGAGACTGGTGGCTACCATGCTGTAGATAATACGGCTCAGCATCAACGTGGGAGATCCGGTTCTTCGTTCGCAGAGTCAATCGGTGTTAATTCGAATACAGAGAGCATGCCTCTGTCGCCAACATCTCCCGACAGCCAGTCACGTCGCGCTGGCCCAGATCAGCCTATATCACGAAAACGAAGCTTGATTCGCCCAGAAAGAAACAGAATCGACAGAGACCATCGCAACTACCATTACCACAAACATGCAGCTCACATGAATGTTCTTCCATCCTCAACAGGGAACGACCCTATTTACGAGGACTTTGAAGCTTCGACAGACCGCTCCAATTCGAACTTGAACGACGGTGGCTCCGACAGTTCCCCTCGACAAAGGCGAACCGTTAGCGGAGAGCAGGAGAAGGGCGCTGCCGTGGCATCTACCATGCCCACCCCAGATCGCACAAAATCAGGTAAGATCAAGAAGAGATCGAAGCGCCATTCAAAACCGCCGAAGCGTATAGAAGAGCAGCTTCGGCCGCCTACCTTCTGGAATGTCTACTGCGCAATCGTCACTTTCTGGGCTCCCGGATTCATCATGAAGTGCTGTGGCATGCCAACGAGGGCGCAGCAGAGGGCCTGGCGCGAGAAGATGGGTCTTATCAGTATCATCCTCGTTATCATGGCCATCGTTGGTTTTCTGACTTTTGGTTTCACCGCAACGGTTTGCGGAGCCCCTGCCGAGCGACTACGCGTCAATAAGGTTGACAGCGGAAACATGATCTTCCACGGCGTTGCTTACGATTTGTCGAAATCTCATCACCCCCCTGCCCAGGGCATGCCTCTCCGTTCGGACGGACGAGGTCCCAATGTTCTTTATGATCTTCCCGAAAAGCACGGCGGACAGGATGGCAGCTTTTTGTTTCAAAATGTCAACGGCCGATGCAAGGGTTTGATTACTCTGGCTAAAGACTCAGATGTGCCAACCAACAAGGATGGCGATCTGGCCTGGTACTTCCCTTGCACAACCTTTAACCAAGACGGCTCAAGCAAGGTTAATTTGACCACACCATACTATTCTGGTTACGGCTGTCATACGACGCTGAACTCTCGAAATGCTTTTTACCTTGACTTGAGTGGTTCCGCAGATGTTTACTTCACCTGGGACGACATTAAGAACAGCTCGCGTAACCTTATTGTCTACTCTGGAAATGTTTTGGACCTTGATCTCCTCCGTTGGTTCAATATGAGCCAGGTCAATATTCCCAAGAGGTTTGAAGAGTTGCGAGACAAGGACTCGGAAGTCAACAAGGCTATTCGTGGCCGCGACGTTACTCGCATGTTCCAGTCTTCCTCAGACAAGAAATACGCGGAATGTTTCGAGGAAATCATCAAGGTTGGCTCTGTGGATACTGAGACAATTGGTTGCATTGCCTCCAAGATCGTCCTTTACTGTGCGCTCGTTCTCATTCTTTCAGTTGTCGGTGTTCGGTTTCTGCTGGCTATCATCTTCCAATGGTTCCTTTGCCGCAAGTATGCGCCAACTAAGACCTCACAGAGTTCTGACCGTAGGAAACGAAACAAGCAAATTGAAGATTGGTCCGAGGACATCTACCGTGCTCCTGTAAGACTACCTGGAGATGTTGGAAGCACTGTCTATGGATCGTCAGACCGAACAAGCAAACGAGGATCTTTCCTCCCCACTACTTCTCGATTTTCGTCTGTCGGTGGCCCTGATGTTCGGGCATCAACTGGACGTCGCATGCCGACCACCATGGCGAGCCAAGGTGCCTCGAATCAACTTCTGACACCCGGTTCAATCTTCAAGCAGGGCAACGACAGCCGTGCCAGCTTCCTTCGATCTGATCCCTACTCGAGCACGCCTACTGATGGACCCGGCCCTGCTGGTTTCATTCATGATGCTGTTGTTCCTCAGCCTCCTTCTGACTGGATGCCCTTCGGCTTTCCATTGGCTCATACGATGTGCTTGGTTACTGCCTACTCTGAAGGAGAGGAGGGTATTCGAACCACTCTGGATTCGATCGCAACCACCGATTATCCCAATAGCCACAAGGTTATTGTTGTTATCTGTGACGGTATCATCAAGGGCAAGGGTGAAACAATGTCGACACCTGACGTATGCTTGGGCATGCTGAAAGATCATTCTATTCCCCCTGACATGGTTGAGCCTTTCTCCTACGTGGCTGTCGCCAGTGGTTCCAAGCGTCACAACATGGCCAAGATCTATTGCGGCTTCTACGATTATGGAAGAAACTCTCGCATCCCTGCTGACCGCCAGCAGCGAGTGCCTATGATGGTTGTGGTCAAGTGCGGAACTCCTGATGAAGCCACCAAGTCCAAGCCCGGTAACCGTGGAAAGCGAGATAGTCAAATTATCCTCATGTCTTTCCTCCAAAAGGTCATGTTCGATGAACGAATGACAGAACTCGAGTATGAAATGTTCAACGGTCTCTGGAAGGTGACGGGAATATCGCCTGACTACTACGAAATTATCCTCATGGTTGACGCCGATACCAAGGTTTTCCCTGACAGTCTGACACACATGATATCTGCCATGGTGAAAGATCCTGAGATCATGGGTCTTTGTGGTGAAACCAAGATTGCCAACAAACGGGACAGCTGGGTCACAGCTATTCAAGTATTTGAATACTTTGTCTCTCATCATCTTGCCAAGTCGTTCGAGTCTGTTTTTGGTGGTGTTACTTGTTTACCTGGTTGCTTCTGCATGTACCGCATTAAGGCGCCCAAGGGTGGTCACAACTACTGGGTCCCCATCCTGGCTAACCCTGATATTGTTGAACATTACTCTGAGAACGTGGTCGAAACTTTGCACGAGAAGAACCTCTATCTGCTTGGTGAAGACCGTTTCCTGACAACCCTCATGCTTCGAACATTCCCCAAGCGAAAGCAGGTCTTCATTCCCCAAGCAGTATGCAAAACGACCGTACCGGACGAGTTCATGGTGCTCCTTTCTCAGAGACGTCGTTGGATCAACTCTACCATCCACAACCTGATGGAGCTGGTTCTAGTCCGTGATCTCTGTGGTACCTTCTGTTTCTCGATGCAGTTTATCATCTTCGTGGAACTAGTCGGCACTCTAGTTCTCCCTGCTGCTATCGCCTTTACCTTCTACGTCGGTAAGTAACATTTTATTCTCAACATGAGACAATCACTGACAATCACAGTTATCACATCTATTATCCACTCGCCACCACAGATCATTCCCCTAGTTCTATTGGGTTTGATTCTTGGTTTGCCTGGTCTTCTGGTTGTCATCACCGCACACTCTTGGTCCTACATTGTTTGGATGCTCATCTACCTGTTGGCACTGCCAATCTGGAACTTTGTCCTACCTACTTATGCTTTCTGGAAATTTGACGACTTCTCATGGGGCGAGACTCGAAAGACAGCCGGTGAAAAGACGAAGAAGGCAGGCCTCGAGTATGAGGGTGAGTTTGACAGCAGCAAGATCACCATGAAGAGATGGGCCGAATTCGAACGCGACAAGCGCTCGAGAAGCGGCTATTGGGGTTCACGTGAGAACGTCGTTGGTGGTGGTGGAAGCTGGACCAGCCCTCCTGGTCACCAGTATAATGATGAGTACTTTTCTGATGCTTGATTTCGGGGACATCGGATTAAAGGGGAAAACATGTTGACAGCGAACGGTGTTTTTGATGATGATGGAATGCATGCACATATATGTAATAAGGGGTAACATTTTAGTATTCATGTTCTGATGCCCGGGGTGGGCGTTGGCGGACAAAGGTCCTATTTTTGTATAGAGTCAGTTGGATTGGAGACGGCGTTATTCCAGCGACTATTTAAAAATAGTATAATTTGGATGATTTCAAAGGAAATTTATGCATGCCAAGTTCGTGATGGAGTAATGTTGCTACGCCAGACAGATTATGATAAAAGCTTTGTATAAAGACTCATAGATACGAAATATTTCAGCTTCTATTATCTGAGGGCTTCTTGCTATCATTTATGGCACATATGTTATTAAAGAGCTAAGTGTATTGAAGCTTAGCAAGTATTGTGATTAACAGTAATTGGTGGCGGGTTGTGCGTATTGTATGCTTGATTGCTTAATAAATATCATCACTGAAGCTCCGACAAAGGTGATATACCCATCACCCGCCAGAATGTGAAAAGAGAAATGTGACGCGAGCGACGCAGATGACTTCCAAGCAGGATCGCACCAATTCTCAATCGTTGCGATCCAATAAAACCTCAAGGAAGAATTTCCAACAAGACACAAGCAGTTGTCATTAAGAGGCTGTTCAACTCGAAGTCAAAGCCTAAGGTAGCTATTCCATCAAGTCCAAAACTCCTTTCGCCATGCACATCTTCCCGTAACGCCAACGAGCCGCAGAAACCAACAAGCGACTCAGTGTAATAACCCTACATGGAATGCATCATTTTGTTCATGATGGTCGTCAACAAGAAATAGACAAAAAACGCCTCGCTCTTCTCATGCCATATCATGACTCTTGCTTCCTCGAGTGGTCAACATCCTCCCCGAGTTCCCAAGGCTTTCGAGGGTCGACGTAGGTAGAGATACGCTGATCTCCCCATCGAGCTCCGACAGTAACCCATACATGTTTCTGAGGTGCGTGGTTACTGATAGTTTCCCGGTGACCACCCCAGCGAAGGCGGGATTCTCGACTCATTTGACTGTTGCCCAGGCCACCATTGGTCACCCATTCCTTCACGACATCCTTGATAAAGACAATCTTGCGTCGGAAATCATTGGCAGCAGGAATACCCTGTAACTCAGGCGCGATCTCAGGACGTCTTCTTGTTGTGGTTGTGGTTCGGCCAGCGCGAGGGGCTGCAGGCTTTGCCTGGAAGTTTAACAATGTCTGCAGAGGGTACGATAGCATCGCTCGGTCATCAAGTGCAGCGGCGCCGATAGTGCCAGTGGCCGCAAGTCTCTCGGCAGCGTCCTGGGGGAGGTGCCAGAAGTGACACCAGGTCCCCGTGTGATCGATAACGATCTTTGTATGATCGGGGAAATTGAACTGTTGAAGTTAGCTTGATGTCGAAACCGCCCAGATGTGGTCACGTACCTGAAGATGGCCATCGCAGAAGGCCCAGCAACCAACATCTCCGAATCGCTGGTAAAATGTGACGAGCTCAGCTACTGTGCCCTTCTGCCCAGGGGACATGGCACCAGCCGGGTCGGTCTCTTCAACCGGCACGAAATCGTCCCGTCCAAAAGCAATCATGTAGTTAGCAAATTTCTTCCAGAGAATAATTCTCTCGCGCTTCCGATGCTGGAAGATGTCCCTACCGGGCTGCATCTTGCCTGCAGTCCCATCTTCTTTCACAGCTACTCGAAATTGCTCCGGAGAGACAACTACCTCTGAAAGGCCGGCCTCGCCATTGTTCTCGAAGAACTTGATAGGTTCTGTCATTGGGAGAGGCTGTACCCTATCCTCGTAAGTCTCGTCCTTACCGCGAACGATGTGTCTCTCGGCACCACGAATGAATACCCCAGCAGGAGGAAGCAAGGCGGGCTTGCCGTTTTCCGTGGTTGGGATGTCCCGAAGAATGCAGCCAACACTACCGTCGTTTAGGATATATCCAAGGCCGAATTTGTTGGTGTAGTCTACCCATTTGACAACAACATGGGGATGCGGTGGTGCAACAGTCTTGGATGATATTATAGCCATGGTCCTCGAGTTCAGAGCTCGTTCAAGCTCATTCTGAAGGCGATGCAGACGATCCAAAACTGCGTCGGGCTTCGTTCCGGAAATTCTATCTTGCCGCTCGGAGGCGCTGAACAGCGTTGCAGGCCGCATGCCAGTAGTATCCTTCTTAGGGGGTGCAGCTGGCGCAGGAGGGGCTGTGGTGGCAGGAGCAGATGCTTGACGGTCAAGCGACGGTCGTTCAGAAAGCTGTCGCTCTGCAGGTTGCTGAGAAGCTGCCCTTGGCGGAGGTGCTGATCGAGTCGAAGTTCGCAGGCTCTTGCCGACAGACTCAACAGTTTCCCTTGGAGGAGCTTCTCGAGGCAGTTCCTTTCGTGTTCTTGTACGTAAGCTCTGGGAAGCCGAAAGTGTTACTTCGGGCGCTGGGCGGGGTTTTGCGGGTACAATAGTGCCTGCTGGCCTGTGTTGCATCCTCTGCTGTGCAGCAAAACTCTGAGGAGGTTGACGAAGGAGACCTGCCGGTGCTCGTTGAGTAGCTGGCAAAGGGTCTTCGGTAGACACGCTTGCCTGTGCAGCCAAGGATGCTGTGTACCTGGCCTTTATCTGCTGTTGCTCCTTCAACCACTCTTCGAATGGTCTGTAGACAATTCCTTCTTCGAGAGGGATCATCGGTGTCAGCCCAGCCTTCTCCTCAGCGGCCATCTCCTTCCACGTCTGAGTGTGAACTACTTGAACTGGGGCGCAAGGGCCGATGCCACACTCTCGACACATGTCCTTGAAGTTCCTGTATGATTGTGCTTGCAAAGCACTGCTCATTCGAGTGGCGTAAAATTCCTCCCGGTCCGGGGGGACTTCTCTTAGGCGCGAGCTCATTTCCGCTTCGGTAGGCATATAACCACAGGTGAAAAAGGGGTGTTGGATAATCTCCTCCGGTTCCGGTCGGCTTTCAGCATCTTGAAGCATCGTGGCAACTAGTTCCTTAGCTTCCTGGCTGATGTATCTTCGTGATGTTTCCGCCGATGGCCAATCATAATCCCTCTCTCGAGCTCGGCGGTAAATTTCGTCCGTGGTCGAGGATTGAAACGGTGGCTTCGATGTAAACATGGCGTACATGATAATGCCCAGGCTCCAGATGTCAACCATGTGGTCATGCCCCTTCTTTCCTTTCTCCAGAATCTCGGGAGCAATGTAATTAGGTGTTCCGCACAAAGTTGTGCGACGGATGGTGTGCATATCGCGACCAGTCACCAACAGAGCGGCAAGACCAAAATCACCGATCTTCGCGTTCATCTGAGAGTCAAGGAAGATGTTACCCATCTTCAAGTCACGATGAATGATGCCCTTGTTGTGCATGTACTTGATGGCACCGGCGATCTGAACCGAGTAAAAGCGGACTTCGGGCTCAGTGAGACCTTTCCTTCTCTTCACCATATCCATGAGAGAGCCGTTCGGGCACAATTCGAGAATCAGATATGTGCATTTCTCGTATGAAAAAGCTCTCAAGAATTGAACGATGTTTTTGTGCTTCATCTTTGAGTGAATCTGGAGCTCGGTTTGGAACTGAAACATGTTAGATGTGTGTTAATGTGTCTTTTTGCTGTTACAAACTTTTTGTTCCATTTTGGGAGGCATGTGGCTCTTGACAATCTTCAGAGCAAATCGCTGCTTTGTGGGTAGTAATTGGCCACTGTAACAGACTGCGAAGCCACCCTTTCCGAGCAATTTACCGACCTGATACGTAGCTCCATCAGGTCGATCGGTGCTTGGAGGCTCAGGGACTTCTGTAGGTGGGGGTGGAGGGTGTTCCTTCTCCTTGGCAGCCTTGAGTTGGGCGGCTGTCTTTGTTTTGATGTCGGTCACTTTGGGTACTCGCTGGGCGTTGGCATCCCTAGGGGACAAGGCCTCGAGATCGACGCCGCCTCGGGGCACTAGCCTATGAGCCATAGCTGATGAGAAGCTCGGATATTGCGATGCGAAAATTCAACGTGTTTGTGGACGGTCGTTGCCAAATAGACGAGCGGGCTAGAAGGTCAGCAACCGCGTTGGAGTGTCGCAAGTATCGGACTAGGATAAAAGGTTAGCAACACCGAAGTGAAGATGAGACGCAAGAGCCGAGTGCATGTCCAATGGCTTTATGTACAGTAGACGAGATGGTGATCCAGTGGAACCAGTGGGCAGAACTCACGAGACTCGCGACGTCAACATGCAAGACGAATGAAAGAAAGTCGCCTATTCGTGCAGTAAAAGCCAGGGACGTTAAACAATGCTGAAAACAGAGATGCTATCGCCCGAGGCTATGGGTTAGTATTTGTGAGAGCAATAAACCCGACGAGCGACGCTGAGCGAAGAAAGATGGAGAGAAGTCATCAGTTGCCGCGACTGGTGGTTTGTGTACTTTCTTAGCAGGCTGTTGCCGCTGGCAACCACAGAGCTGGGGCGGGTCGTAGAGTTGCCCAATCAAATAACACCCTGTGTCGTCTATGCCTCTGGCTAGCCAATCAAGGAATTTCAATCCTTGAACGACAAGGCCAACATTCCGCCTAGATTTGCTGAAATAAAGCGGTCAATTAATTGGCAGGTTATTTTCGTACTCTTGTTATGAATGGTTATCTTACATCGTAAGTCATGAATATCTAAGTCTATAGTGGAGAAGAGGCTATAATACGATAAGAAACAAAAGGGTGCATAATTACCAAGTGCCAGCTATCCATTGTCCAATATTCCAGCTGTCCATGGGCGAGTCTCCCTTGAATTTGGAGATTCGAAGAGTGCTCCAGATTCCCTCTGGGAGGCTTCCCTGCTTGCAGAGGGTTTCCCGGCACATTTGATTTGTTCGTTCGCCGATTTGAGTGTTATGATACTTGTAACGCCGGGACCAGCAACTGATTTGTCTTGGGATCCCTCAACTGGCGTAGTGTCTCCTCCAAGCTTTCATATCTTTCCCTGTGCTTCTTTTCCGCTTCTTCTAGCTCGTCTTCCCTCTTCTTCAGCTCTTCGAGTTTCTGGTCCAGTTCTTCTATCCGCAGTTTGTTCATGTCGGGCTTTTGTGACGACTTCCAGGTTTCGTAGACAATCAAGGCGATGGCTACCGAGAGGATGAACGCATCTCCAATGACATCAGCGAATAGATCCACCGCTTTGTTCTCGGGAAGTGGCCTGAATTTGCGTCTCCAGATGTTTTGAAACGCTATGCTCTTCTTAGGAAGTTCGGGAGCCTGCTTCTGTTTAAGCTGATCGTCTCGTTTCTGCTGCTCTTCTGTCTTGACCGTTGGTGCCTCGGCCTTTTCTTTTGCTCTTCGTTCGGCGTCTGGGTTCCGTAACAATGCGACTGACATCCTCATGTTCAATTGATGCATGTATTGTCCGTATCGGGCAGCGAACGCTCGGAACCGCGGGTGATCGTGTGCCTGAGCTTTGATGTGATTCTGAGGAGCTGTCAGTGCCTGGTCCAGCTGCGACAGGGGATATTTCGTACGGCGCCATATTTGGAGACATGTCTAACAAGAAGAGATGCAAGCTTGAATAGCGGAAGAGGAACCATGAGTGCTGGTGGTTTAGGAACTCTTGGCTCCAGTGTTGAAAGCTGCTTGCCAAGCTGTCGTAGATTGGATATTTGATCGCTGGTGGGGCTTCTATGGCGGAGAGTCAATTGAAGCTCAAATGCCGATGACACGTCAATAAAGCGCACAATACAGAAGAGTTCGACTCGTTTGGAAGTGCAAGGGCAAATCTGATTCGAGGACTCACCGATGGTATCAAAAAAGCAAGTACGTCATTCTATGTAATTGGATATTTCGAGTAGAGTCGATGCCGTCTCTTCCGGAGCCGTGATATTCCGTGCTGACATAGGTCGGTAGATAGACCAGGGGAGAGAGGCTTGTAGAGCTCTGATTGGTTACTCAACTCATTCCTCCATTTACACAGAGCGAAACTACTGTGTTGGTTGAATTGACACTCACTGACAACAGGATTTCCTTCTTACGAGAACATAGATAGAGAGATCCTCTTCTACTTTGTAAATTGCAATACAAAACCACACTCTGTACCTCGGCTTCCAAGGACGAAGCCAAGAGTATCGACAGCCTCCATATCATCAACCGGTGATGTGAAGCTCACTCCCAAAGAAGAAAGCCCTCGCATGAAACATGTCGGCCGCTGTGTTGGAGATGATAAACGCCGAGTTTTACGCATGCTCAATTATCGTGCTGCCAATTTCTGTTGGTTGCTCTTCCTTCACCAAGTGCCTACCTCCTAATCTCAGGCAGGTGGGTAGGCCGTAGTAACCCAGTAGGCACTGCTCAGCTGTCGCTTTCCTTCCTTAAAACATGTCTCCTACATATCAACATGATAAATCCTTAGATTAGGTACTACCAGGCTCCATTGACAGGCATCACGACTCAACACATCCTCGATAGATCATTCCCGGGCTCGCGTGATATTCTGGGCAAACATTACTCTTGGGGACTTGCACCTCAAACTTGACTGATCATGTTTTGTTCAACATTACGGAAGCGAAGAGAATGGGCTGCGGCGGTTCATTCGTTAGCAAAAAGCTCGTCAACATGGAAAGGTTGGTTATCGATGTGACCTGTTTGCTATAAGGTGTTATCACGCACACACTTACACTAGCGTCCCTAGAAAGCAACCTGGAGGCTTGTGATATCACATTTCCGATTCTCGTTTCCAACAGCCCACCCACTACCTTCAGAGCAATTGCCTCGTCGTTGTCTGAACTGCAGTCTTCTGAGGAAAAGGCGCGAGTGACAAGACTATCGCTTGTGAATGGAGGAGAACATATCGCTGTGATATTGCTTTTGGATGGTCACAAGCCAATGGAGGCTTTTTATCGGCTGCAAATTGAGTACATCTTCAAATCCCTGGCTTGCCCATTACCTATTGACTTACTCTATAGGATGTTGTGCTCAGGTTGTCCCATCCCTGTGATCCCCATTTCTACGACCCAAGATTTTGCCCAGTGCCTTGAATTGCTCAGGCGGGATTACATTGGGAAGAATCCCGCTGTCAATACTGAGCAACAAGCAACTCATGAGAACTTAGTATGCTGGTGCGTCGAAGGCAAACCTCTCACAAGAGACCAGGTCAACGTTCTGACCGGAATCACCTCTGGATTCCGAGGCTTCGCAGACCTCTACTCCAGCCCAGGCGGCCGGGCTACAATCTGCGAATACCTTGGAGATAGCGATGGTGAGCGAGTCGTCTCGTTTCTCTCTAATGGCCCATCACACGTCCGCGAGCAACCAGGAATAACAGATGCACACAATGTGTGATAAGCCAGATAGTTGGTCACGTTTCCGAGATACAGGGCGGTAACGACGAGTCTGCTTACCGAAGACTTATAATGCGATATGTATAATGGCATGACAATGGTTCAGTGCAGAATAAGATCTTACAAGGAATGTCGTTTAGATCGATCATCCGCCCAGTATTCTGGGTCACAGTATTGTGGTACAGGGCGGTGTCGCTGAAATCGTGACAGGCATCTGGGCAAAAGTACAGGGATGAGTGATAATACATGCAAGCTTAATGTAGTGCATATTCGACCGCTCACAATTATTTCGAAAAGATTTATAGCGAAAATGAGCTACTGGTTCTCTATCTCTTCGTCGCTGAACCCGTTCGCCGTTGTTGAGACAGGGTAGTCTACCTACTAGGCAATGTAGGTGATAGAACAAGTATCCACCGGGCAACCGAGTGATGCAGATGCGGCTGACCTGGCTGGTGGAAGCTGAACCAATTAGAGCGATGCTGCAACCGCCGAGCTAGGTAGGTCGGCGACGGTACGAATCGGGCTCAGTTTGCTCATGGTAGGCCTCAGGCTCGGTTATCACCGCACTATCGAACGAGCCGATACCTTCGCTTGCATGCTTGGGGGCAAGTCACAGCTTGTGGTCTTGGTCGATACGGTGAGGGAAAAACGACCAAGCCGCAGCTCTGTGAGGTGGTATGAGAAGAGTGATAACCGGCACTAGCTCAGGATGATGGTCAAGAAACCAAGAACAGAAGTGGTGCTAATTATCCACATCAGATGATGGATGGTGACAAGAGCTGTTGGACGCACTCTGATCGGTACCGAGGGATAGGTTAAGGAAGCGGATCGCAACCGCTCGATCCAAAGCTTCGGGAACTCTCTGAACAAATGAAGCAATCGTGTTTCGAGAAGCGCTTTAATATGGGGCGCAATGTCTCATCAGTTGTTTAATGACAACCAACATGCTTTTGACGATAACCAACACCAGATCTTCCCCAGATCCTCTTCACCCAACAACTGCTCGACAGGGCAAGTTGCCACAATGAGCGTGACGAGTGGCACA
The DNA here is from genome assembly GCA_013396035.1 of Fusarium pseudocircinatum. Lineage (NCBI taxonomy): Eukaryota > Fungi > Ascomycota > Sordariomycetes > Hypocreales > Nectriaceae > Fusarium > Fusarium pseudocircinatum. The sequence goes on from JAAOAS010000292.1 coordinate 38,769, forward strand.
AAGCATCGTGGTATAAAAAAAGAACACCACATGCAGCGTTTAAGTGAACAGGGATTAAAGAGAAGTGGTGGGCGGGAGAGGGACCAGGGGTCAGGGGTCCGACAGCAAGTCAAAACACCGCAACGTCGGCTGTCCCAGCATCTGCCTCATGTGGTATCCTCCTATGTCTCATGAGGGAGACTCGAGATAGAACAAGAAATTGACTACTGATGGCTATCGTCCGAGAGATAGGCGGAAGAGTCTCTTGTTGAGATGAAGCTCATCTAAGGGAACGACGAAGCAATTATACATACAGTATTCTCTTGGATCTTCTCAAAGTTGAGTTGTTTAACTGGCTGTCCAGGGCTTCCTTTTAGCTCCATGCGACATCACCCAATCCCTGTCACATCTCTCTCTACCCGCTTCCCATCTTCTCCATCATGGCCGCTAAGCACGTTCATTGGCTTGTGCTCTGCATCTAACCGCCGAGGTCATCACCAATTACCAGCCTTCACACCACTGCGACATATGAGTTTATCGATCTCTGACCACACCAGCCATGGCAACGGCCAATCATGGCATCTCAGAGCTGCTTGCACCCGCTTTAGCTCCAAGATGATGGACGTCGGTCTGTGTGACGAGCCGCTGCGTCGCATAACTTTCACCTCCTAGCTTTCTTCTCCCCGCCTTTCCACTTTCCATCGCACCGCTGGTCTCGAGAGTCACCCAGGCGCTTCTATATCGTGAGGCGAATACGTGAAAGTGAAAGATGGCCCCGAGAAATGGCGTGGCTCGTGGCCCGACGGTCCATGTAGACCCTGGTTCATTTGTACATGAATGCATTGCATTGGCCTAGATTTTCATACCAAGAAAGAGGCGCATTTTGGCTGTCGTGGTTCTTTTCTTGGCCTTTTCTTAAAAGTCTCAGGCTGCCCTCCACTGCAACTTGCAGCCCTCCCCCCCAAATCCCCGGTCCATCTTGAAATCTGTGTCTCTTGTAACGTCTCAGAAGACTCCTGAGTATCACCTCGCCTGTTCATACAATCTTGCGACTACAATAACTTCGGGAAAGGAAGAAGCCGCTCTTGGATGAGACAGAATCAGCCTTACAATACCGCCACCGTCTCTCCCAAAGATAACCATACCGACAATTCTATACAATGTCGCGCGTGTGCTTGCCACGATTATAGACCATACAGTCGAGTGCGTGGATCTGCCAACCAACTTCCGCGACATCATCGGCTTCATAATCGTCCTTTAAACCTTTCGCCCGACGCCAACGTCTCAAAGCTCGAGCTCGGCATCCGCTCTATCCTTATCCACCTCGCTCTCGGCTCAGCCTCAACCGTCGGGATCGACGACCTTAACACATTGGCTTATCCTTCAAGGGTCTCATCTCTTCCTTGATATCATCCGCCACTCGCCCGCTGTTCTTCTTCTCTCATCATTCGCTTCTTTCTGTCTGCTGGCCTGACAGAGTTACTGTTCGTTTTAATACTTTCGTTTTTTTCTTCTCGTCCGCTCTTTTATACCATATCGCCGCTGGCCGGTCTGTAATATCGCACCGAAAAAAGGACTATTGGCAGCAGTGTTTGGGTACTATACGAATAGACGACAAGTTCAACGAGGGAAAACGAGACTGGCTATTATCCGCAAGGAAAAAGAAGCGTTTTGGGAACAAGTGAAGGGCAACTTAATCTGGGCGTGACAATCAACATCCATTCATCATGGGAAAACTCATCAAGAATCACTGGGCCCGTCTCATCATCTTGAGCGCAGCAGCTTGTAAGTTAGCCATGGCCCGAATCGATCGTTTCTTTACTTACACCATCTTGCAGATCAGATTGTGGCTGCCATAGAGTGCTTCTTTTGGCCCAAGATCTTCTGGGACTTTCTTACGCGCACCCTCGATGGTGCAGTGAGACCCGTACCGGCTTTACAGATAATAAATCTACTCTTGGGGATTGCCATGCTGGCTCTCGAATGGCCCCTTAACTTCGTCGCCGGCTCGGCTCTCCACCGCTCGCTAGAATTCCGACTTGCCATCCTTCCTCTCACGGCACTCAGTGCTGCTCTTATCTACCAAGGCACAAACGCCGCTATCTACTACCTCATCGGCATGATCGTCTACTTCTGGGGTTACAGCGAAGGCGAGGTTAGTGGCAACTACAAGCCTTTGAGAAAGCTACCTGTGACTAACATTGAATTTCTAGATGATCTGCGCAAAACCCTGGACTCTTCCTAATCGCGGGCGCAGCGGCGGCGGTACGCGTGCATAGTCGCAGCTTGCCATGATGGATGTATAATACTACAAAATACAGAACGGGTTATAGCATGACTTCTTGATTGAACGCCATGTCTAAACCCCGAATTTTACAAAGAGACACTGTTACACATATACCCCTTTGCGGCGTTTGGCGATTTTTCATGATATACGACCATCAGACCATCAGTACTGCGTGTGTACGGCTCATCCTGCACCAAGGAGATTTTCCTTCTAGCATTGCGTTTGCGTTTGTATTTGCATTTCACATTTGCATAATCAGCGTGGAGGTGTTGGTAGACGAGGATACCATTGGAGAGGGTCGTACTGTTTACGGCTGTTTCCAGAGGAACATCGTGCAATCAGGAGACAAGAAACTGGTCCAGCTGTATAGCCTTCACGGGCCTGAGGACTTCCGGCAAGAGTCTGCTACAATCCCTGGAGCCAAAGCATCCGAAATACAGACCTAATACTACCAAAATGTCTTCAAATGTTCCATGTGTGTTTCTGTTGTTGCTTCCTTGGACACCTCCATACCTGTGTATTGAGCCAAGCCAGAAGGGCAATTCAGCTTGGTGATTCAAAACATAGTAGAAACAACTAAGAGTCCTCTAAATATGTCGAAACCGGATCTGTTTGTGGATTTTGCCAAGTGGTGGTATTGGCTGATACTTCGAAACACTCCTTGTCTAATAGCGTTCTTTTGTAACATAACTCCGCTACATATATACCTTGGGTCCACATGTAAAAGCCATAGCACATGGACAAGGAGTATGATCCATGATTATAGAATAAATATATATACACACACATACACATCAAGGCAATATTTTCGCTACTACATCAATAACAGAGAGAACCAAACAGAGGTCTATTAAATTCAAAGCAAGTTGTAGAAATGGGAGACGATAAGATAGCCTGGTATATTCCAAATCAGGCTAATGAAATGGTTTTATTCGGTGATAAGTAGCGCGGGCAATTTAATGTTTCCTGATATTATGAAATAGACCTGACTATTCAAGCATCGACATAGTCAAGAGGAGGCAAGAAAGCTTATGACCATTACCTGACGTGGTGAATAGAATTATATGAATTTAGTATAATTTATTAGATCTTAAGACCTATCATTCTTAGCAGCCTCGTTACCCCACGAGTAATGAGGTGAAGTGAAGAGCGCGAGATCAATCATTTCCGCTGTTTTCTTAGTATCATCACAAAGCGCTACACAAGTTGACATAGATTTCAATGCCACCAAACTTAGGGCAATGTCTGTGGATTAGATGGCGAAATAAATGCATTGCAATTCCCAAGGCTGGTTGTATTTCATGAAGCACTATCATAAAATGCCCATCTCTCAGAGCATCAGACACTAGCTGACTCAATCAGCTGTCAACATGATCGTGGCCCAGGCCAACTAACTGCCTGGTGACAACTTCATCAACTATTTCAGATGAGTCTTAGTTGTTCACCGATATTACCGCTCAGTGCAACATGAGCCCTTTCCTAGCAATTGCATGCCCAAAAATATGGCGGACCCCCTAACGCCTGCTGTCTGGTACATCGTGTAGAATGTTGTTTCTTCTAGTGGGAGATCATAGGACCCTTGCTGTCGTTCTTGGGACCTTGACGCTCGGGGAACTGTACGATCATGTTAGTCAGGCGGATGGGTAAGAATGTTTCACAGAAAAGGACCTTACCTCTACGGTCTGAGTGTCGCCCTTCTCAAGAATCTGCTTGATGACATCATCATCGACAGAAGTACCAAACTCGTTCTCAAGAGCGGCCTTTGAAGCAGCATCGAGACTTCCCTGAGCTCCTTGGCTAATAGAATGTTAGGTTATGCGTTATGGGATTGGTGATTGTTTTGGTGATGGCAGGCAGAGGGAGGCTGAAGCCATGATCGAATGCCAGATATCTGGCAGCTTCAATGCGGCACAGACTATACCTATCATAATACATGACGCAGGGCTTCCGTTTCCATGCTAGCCACGAGATTGAAGGGAAAAGAGGAGATACAAAGCGGGGGTGGCTTTACTTACTTGTGTGTCAGGAAGATCTTGAAGGAAGAAATGAAGTGAGCAAGAGGAATGCTCTTGTCGCTCTTCCACTTCTGGTAGGTCTCAACATCATCAATGAAGATGATGAAGTCGTCGCTGCCCTTGTAGTGGACCTTGGTCTGCTGAGTCTCGCCGCGAGCCATTGTGATTGTGTATTGGATAAGGGAAGTGGTAGTGGCTGTATTGGTAGTGAAGAGTCGTCACACGATTAGAGTGAGAAGTCGCTGAGTGGAATTGTTGATGACTGTTTATCGAAGGATGAAGATGAAGATGAGGAGAAGAAAAGAAAAGGAGTCGAGGAAGTGTGGTGCATCCAGAGGCTTAAAAGGAAGCTCAATGTGAGGAGCAGTGACGAATGTACCTACTAAGCTTGCTGGCTGGAAGCTACCTACGTCATACGTCATAGCTGTGCTCTCCCAAGGCGGGCAAGTGGGTTGGTACGTACTGCATCGCGGGGCTCTCAAGGCCCTCAAACGGAATAGGCCCCACTATAGCTTGCTCTGAGCATCAACACAGCCAATGAAGCAGCAAATCCCCGTTTGCTTGCCAGGCTCGAAGTTGCTCGTCTTGCTTCTACTGTACACGTTCCTGCATGCTTGAATCCACCGCATACGTCACCGTATTTTGAGCACGAGTGGAGGAAGCAAAAGAATACCTATACCTACCTAAGCTAAGGTACCTTGAATAAGGTATCTGGGTATCCAAGCTTGTGTGCCTTATGGGCTGCCATGTTGATCGATCGCGTGCTCCTCACGCCAGCCTACAACGATTTTCTTGTAAGGGATTGGTCAAGTTGCAGCGGATCCCATGTTGTTCTCCCGTCTTCCATGTTAGTAACAAATCATCTTCTTTCTCATTGCCTTGGCAAACCATAATGCTTTTTATCCTGTGAATGCTGTCTTGGCTTCTTTCTCAATGGGGGGCAGTTGCTTGATGCATAATGCATGATGCCGAGGATTCAACTTCGTGATATGTGCCGATTGTCCATTCCATAAGGCATGATTGTGACATGCCATCAAACTCGAGAAAACTGATGGTTTGAAACCAAACAATTAATGTTAGGCGAGAATCCCCCAGCCTTAAAGCGCTATTCAGAAACCGCCGAGTTAGACTACATAAGCTTATGAAAGTACCCCAACGATCGACTAACGTTTGTAGGACATCGGTACCTTAGACTGCCAGATCAGGCACTTTAGTGTTGCTAATAATAAAATCCAATGTCTACCTTACCTACCTACCTCCCTGGTATGTAGTTTCCCATCATCTTTGAACTGATAATACAGCACAGCTTTACTAGAGATATATAAAGCGTTATAGCCGACTAGTGCCCTCATCACAGTTTCTCACCGAAAGAATCTGCGAATGCCTGTGCATTTCTTTTCGTTTCTCGAGCCTTTCTCCTTCCCCCATGGAACATCTGTGCTCTGCACGGCGGTGGCATCTGCCAAGCGAGACAGGTTCTCCTTCGCAACAGAGTGCGTTGCTGTTCTGGAACCACTTTGTGGAGAATTGATCTGGAGCCTGTTTGTCATACAGTCTTGTAGAGCTGATGTGTTTTCTGCCTCACTTTGCAGCTGCTTGTCTGAAATAATCTCAATCAAATTGAGAGGTTCGAGTTCGGATATCTGAGTGAGCTCCAGCCTCGGAGACATGTCCGATACCTCCTCACTTAGCTCTCGAGTCTCTGGGAGCGCTGAGCCTTTACTTGTGTAGGAGTGTGAGCTCTCCTCACGACTAGTCTTGTCAAATATGTCAAAGCCACTATCGCTCGAAAAACTTGTCTGGCGGGTCTGGTCTTCACTCGATTGGTCCTCGATCATTTTGCGTGACAAGCTTCCTGACCTCTTCGTCATGCTGGATACGCTCAACTTTCTCATCACGGTTGATGCTGACCGCCTGATTATCTGCTCATTCCGCGCAATGTTCGTCATGCTAGGAAGGGGAAGAACATCTTGACTCCAGACGTCTGAAAGAAGCACCTCCAGCCGCGCTCTTTCACTTCGAGATGGTACCAGGACTGGCGTTCTGAGTTTTGTTGACAACAAAGACTGTGAACGATGGAGCCCAGCTCCAGAGCTGATACCACTACTAGATTTCATGGTACTTGTATTCTTGAGGATGACATGGCACAGGGATGGCTCGGAGCTTCCTACAGAGGCCTGATGCGTTGACAGACTCCTCGCGATACTTCCTACCGATGTTTAGTATGATCTAGCCTTTTCATTATTTGGAAAGCGTAAGCATACCAGGTCGTCCAAACACAGTGCCTAGACTTTGAATGTCAAGAGAGAGAAATATTTGAAGACCAGGAGATCTACCGACTGGCTCTTGGCACAGTGGTTGCTGCAACCGGGTTCGCCATACGTTCTCCTCCCTTGACGTACAAGCCGTCATTACCACCTCGTAGAGTTGATGATCGCTCTCGAAAACAAGCTTCCATGAGAAAGGAGCTAGGTGGCATTGCAAGCCTACAAGATATGTTAGTTCAAGTCCCGGTTACGTATGATATGCCTTACCGCGCCCATTGTCAGCATCCTCAACAGCTGAACAATGTACATCGATACAGGCCAGAATTGTATAAATAGGATCAAACTTTCCCCCAGAGGCCAGACAGAGGACGTCCTTGTAGAGCAAGCAGATCATATACTGACCTTCAATGCCGGCCGGCGACTGCCAGCATACATGCAAAACTCCACACAACTGAATGTGACCAAACGAACGAACCTGATTTTTCGAATGGGCATCGAGTCTCTCGTATATGGTTAGCAAAGATTCACCAAGGGAATATCTGTGAAGAATACCCTGTTTGGAAACACGATACGATCCTGCAATAGCCAGGTCTTTTCAAGGATGCCTTTCATCAAATGATCCTCAGTTGAGCGATTGATCTCAGCTGTGGCCTCCCGGAGCCTCATTAGTGTAGTTTCAACTTCCATGTGAGAATTTGGACAGTCGATGACTGGGGTGCACCTCAGTAGCTCTGCAAACAAAAGGGGGTATTTGCAAATTCTTTGGATAGGCTGAGGCTGACATGTCAGACAGTGAAACAGATATGATCAGATGAGTATACCTTAACAAGAAGATCACCTATAGTTAGAGCCTTTCTTCTATCGGACGAGGGTGATGGCTCCATGGTGAACGCGAAAGCCTCAAGCCCCTTCTGATGTAACTCCCATTCGGGGAGATTTTCTAGAGCTGAAGTGGTGTCTTTGATCATCATCTCATACTTCGCACCGTATTCCTGATACATGAAGAATCGATGCATCTGGATGCAGCATGTCAGCAACTCTCAGGCATTGAACTGCAAGACGGCGACTCACCCTCTTACTGAAAATCTTGGCCGCATCTGCTGCTACCTGAGGCTCAGAAAACACACCAGGCTCCTTTTCTAGTAACTGGAGGCTGCCTTGATCCCCTGAGACCATATCTAGGCTCGACCATCGGCGATGTCCAGTTTTGGGATTGTTCGATTTCGAGGAGGATACCATAAGATGATCAGCTTGGCTGTACTCAGAATCCGGAACTACCCTATGTAGTTCGCCGAGTATTTCTTCATGGAGCTGAAGGATTTGATCGAGGTTATGGTTGATGGACGAGCGCAATCTCTCTGGTAAAGTTGGGAGAGCAGCGAGCAGGTTGATGTAGGTCTATTTGCTGTCAGTTGGGCTAAGAGTAGTCCTGGGCTGAGCTCACATGAATAAGGAAACGAATGTCACCAATATAACTCTCCTCCGTGCTGATGAGCTCCTCGATGATCTGCCGGCGCCGAAGAGAACGCTGGACGGCAGCAACATCAATGCTGACCTTTTCGAACGGAATACTGTCCTCGGAAAACCTTGGGGCAGACAGAGAAGCTCGACTGCTTCGCTCAGTCCGCGACCGGCAATGTGAAAGGCGATGATGCCGGTGTGAGCGCGAGATGGCACTGGCACTAGCGATACTGTTACTCGCACTTTGCACTGCTTCGATGAAACCCAGCGAAGACCCAGAAGACGAGAGCCGGCGACTGAGTCTGCGGCGAATCGATCGCTGATAAGTTTCACTGCACTCGAGATTTTCCCATCCAGTATCTGGGGACCAAACATTTCCGTGGTCTCTTTGACTCACTCGGCGATGTAATGACTTCATCCACCTAGAGAAGGGCCTCCGAAGCTTGACATTCTCAGCGAAAGTTTCGCTGCATGGGACCTCTTGAATAGTTTCGACTTGTATCTGCGGACAAGAAGGTCTCGCGCGTGTGGTAGTTGCTCTTTCAGAACTCGCTTGCTGGGCGGTGCAATTCAAAGTTGTGAATGTATTGATATCACCAAGGCGAAGTTCATCCAATCTTGACGGCAAATGAATGTCATATAATTTGCGGAGGCTGTCGTGGGAATCAAGTCGTGATATGTACGGAAAGCCGGCTGTCCAACTGAAATGCCTTGAACTAGGGATGCTACGAGAAACATCTGGCAAGGCTGAAGGGTTCACGAGAGCCATGATGAAAAGAGAGCGACGAGGTAAAGTCCAAGAAATTAACAAAGTGCTGGTTCCAAGAAAGCCCAACTACACCAAAAAAGCGGCTTCAGACGAGTTGTCCAAACATGGCTGTGATGATGAATGATGAGGAAGATGTCATGAATGGAACATCAAAGTAGAGTTCACAGCACCAGAAGTCACGGAGGGAAAGGCTGGGATACTCCCAAGAGGTCACGATCTACGGGCGTGCCCGCCTACCTACTAACCTACCTTACCTGAGTACCTACATTACTTACCTACTATCCAAGGGACAAGCACGAAGGAGCGGACCGAGAGATACAGTATTTCGGGACATTCCTTCCCGGATGGCGTATTAGAAGAAGTCATGCAAGAGTGGTGAGCAATCCTGCAGGTAGAATTCACCGAGAATTGTGTCCGAAACCGAGAAGAAAAGAAGATCTTAGCCATCCAGTTAGGCGGTCTCGTCTGGCCACATTGGCTCAACCGAGATTCAACACCCATGATCCTAGGCTATGGAATCGTACAGCCGGTGACGATGAGCTAGAGTATCACGGCTGAGAAGCGGTGATACAAAGAGGCGTCTGCATGGCCATTGGTGCAGGGCGAAGCTGGAAGCACCGAAGACGGGAATATTAATGCCCGAGTCTAGGAGTTGTGATGCAACGAGACCAAAAGGTCAATCGACGCAAGCCTCAAGGTCAGAATATGCGTTGACTAAATGATAGGCCAAAAGGTTTATGTTTGTAGCCGACCAGATATCATGCGTTGTAGGCTGGCTGCAAACTCGCAATATTGACGGTCAAGGCCGAGGCAGCAGTCCAAGAATCTCAGGGTTCTTTTGATGTGGCGGCGAGTCTCAGAGATCAGCGGTTTGCTCATATATAAGAGGTTGGGGAGGCTGAAAGAATCTGAGCTGTGTGATCATCTTGTTCGTGGCTTGCTGGAGACATGGACAGTGCATGTTAAAGAGCTCAACTTCTTGCAACGAGGTCAGTAAAAGAGATATGGTAGTTTCAGGATTACTTGCAATTGGTCATCGATGTCTCTAAACAACAGATGATGTATGTTATTGTGTTTATTAGTTATGAACTTGCCATTTGTTCGTGGCATGTATCACAACCCAATAACGCATTGCAATATCCACGTAACAGCCGAAGTGAATGATTTCCTTTCACTGCTGAATTTTAATGAGCCTGATAGTGTGATGTGGAGAAGCGTGCCATAATGCACCGTATCCGACATCATGATCAAGGCCGATACTTGGAGGAGATAAAATATCGTATACAAGATCAAGCATATTAGATGACAGTGGTGTTTTATATCGATCATCTATATCTGGAGAGTAAACTAGTCACGACATAGATGCTATCAGGGTTTAGGTAGCTAAGCAATCCTTACTCATGTTTCATGTGGAAAAAAGTATCCTGAGAATATCACGCTTGGCCAAAGTTGTCTACTACCCAGACTTGAGCATGATGTCTTGTTCCCCCACGTACAGTAGAGGCTGTCATGACCACCAACTTTTCTCAGCCAAGCCCCATCCCGAGTCAGTCGGCGATACCGGGCCGGGGTGGAATGGCTTTGACCTGAGAAGCTTACGAGTATCGCATATCTCCGTGGATAGATATGTAGTCAGTCTCCACTGACCCTCTGACTTACCCATCCTCACCTTCAACTTCAATTGGTGAGAGCGGCTTATTCGGCAATCGACAACTTGGCATATATGCTCGGCAAGCAAAGACTCAACTTGTATCTTGTCGTGATGCAAGGTGTAAGCTAACTGGCTCGGCATCGTGGCGGTGCTCGCGGAGCTAGACCCAACCAGGGTAAAATCGAGCTGGGGTCTCTCGGCGGGAGAACAGTCTTGAATCGGTTTTCAGGAGGTTTTACAGTGGTCCTACCAGATTGTGGGGATGCGCTACTGTCAGGACGCTAGAAGACAGGAGAGACATGCCGACTGCCCGAGACGGAAACGAACACGTTGAGCTTTTTGATCATGGAGAAACGCTTCGACTTGAGAATTTCCAACGCAAGACGGAAGCGGAAAAGTTGACAGTCTCGCGACTCAGACTCTATCTAGTTTTAGTATCTCCTAGTCCGATGAAGCAGGTTTCACAGTAGCAGACTCCACCATTAGTCAGAATAAAATCTATACTGCAAGGTTAGAGGTTGCCACGTGCGTGGGCCCTTTCATCGCCTTGCCTCTCTAGTCTTGACAAATCTACCTTACTGTAAACTGTTCCATGACAGGATTGGAAACCGGCGATTACTATAGTTTATTGCCTCCGTGTCTTTTATCTTTCTCTCCTACACTTTCTTTTTCTAGTACACGTGTTGTCATTTTCTTTCTGACGTCTGCATTACCCTCCATTCCCTGCTTCGAGGTTAACGAGACTCTTTCTCTCTCTCTTTTTCGCAAATCGTCTCGCTGTCAACTTCTCGGTATACAAACTTGATTCAGCTTCGTTCCGAGCGCTCGCGTTTGCGCATCGCCTTCACCATGGAGAGCGCGTTCGCGAAACCAGTTGGCGATGTCCTCGCTAACTTCAACGTCAACGAGGCTACAGGCTTGAGCGACTCTCAGGTCACCGAGCTACGCAACAAACATGGGCGCAACTGTACGTCAGATACTCTCCGTAACCCCACCACGTTTTTGAGCTGTCTAACTTTTGGTAGCTATTCCTGAGGAGCCCCCTACTCCTCTGTGGGAGCTTATCCTAGAGCAATTCAAGGACCAGCTAGTTCTCATCCTTCTTGGTTCCGCCGCTGTCTCTTTCGTTCTGGCACTTTTCGACGATGAAGAGGGCTGGAGTGCTTTCGTTGACCCAGTTGTTGTAAGTACAAACTCGCTCTTCGATTCTGTTCTTGTTGAGCAAACCATTGACCTGCCTTCCATAGATTCTCACCATTCTCATTCTCAACGGTGTCGTCGGAGTCTCCCAGGAAAGCAGCGCCGAGAAGGCCATCGCCGCCTTACAGGAATACTCAGCAAACGAAGCAAATGTGGTGCGAAATGGTGGTCATGTTTCACGAGTCAAGGCCGAAGAGCTAGTCCCCGGCGACATTGTCACAGTCTCCATTGGTGATCGTATTCCTGCCGATTGTCGAGTCATCTCTATCGAAAGCAACAGTTTCTCTGTCGACCAGGCAGTTCTCACTGGAGAGAGCGAGAGCGTCGGCAAACGCGCCTCTACTGTTATCGAAGATGAGAAAGCCGTTCTACAGGACCAGACCAACATGTTGTTCTCCGGAACAACTGTTGTAACAGGTCGCGCTCGAGCGATTGTTGTTCTCACAGGCCCTAACACCGCTATCGGAGATATCCACGAAAGCATTACTGCCCAGATCTCGGAACCCACACCCCTGAAGCAGAAGCTTAACGACTTCGGCGACAGTCTAGCCAAGGTTATCACTGTCATTTGCATCCTGGTTTGGCTCATCAACATTCCCAACTTCAATGATCCTAGCCACGGCAACTGGACCAAGGGCGCCATTTACTACCTCAAGATTGCCGTTTCTCTTGGTGTTGCTGCGATTCCTGAGGGTCTGGCCGTTGTTATCACTACCTGCTTGGCTCTCGGAACGAGAAAGATGGCGGCTAAGAACGCTGTCGTCCGAAGCCTCCCTTCTGTTGAGACCCTTGGAAGCTGCAGCGTCATCTGCTCTGACAAGACCGGTACTCTGACCACCAACCAGATGAGCGTTAGCAAGGTTCTGCATCTCAACGAAGACGGCAGTGGTCTCGACGAGCTCGACGTTGAGGGCACTACCTTCGCACCCCGCGGAGCCATCAAGTCAAACGGTGTTGTCGTTCAGGACCTCCCCAACTCTTCTGCTACCATCCGCCAAATGACACAGGTAGCTGCCATTTGCAATGACGCCCAGCTTGCCTATGATTCTCGATCTGCCACTTTCTCCAGCATTGGTGAACCAACTGAGGGTGCTCTTCGAGTCTTGGTTGAGAAGATTGGACCTTGTGCCCCTACTGATACCCGCCCTGAAGATTGTGTTCATTATGCCAGCGCAGCCTACCAGAAGGAACTGCCTCGCCTGGCTACATACGAGTTCTCCCGTGATCGCAAGAGCATGTCTGTCCTGGTTGGTAAGGGTAATGATAAGAAACTCCTGGTCAAGGGCGCTCCCGAATCCGTTATCGATCGCTGCACACAAACTCTCGTTGGCTCCAATGGCAAGAAGGTTGCACTCACCAAGAAGATTGCAGACCGCCTGATAAGCGAGATTGTACGATATGGTAACAACGGTCTCCGAGTCATCGCTCTCGCCAGCATCGACAAGGTGGCTGAGAACCCTCTTCTGCACACTGCTTCTTCTACCGAACAATATGCCCAGCTTGAACAGAACATGACTTTCCTCGGGCTCGTCTGCATGCTTGATCCTCCCAGAGAGGAGGTTCCCGGCGCTGTACAGAAGTGCAAGGATGCTGGTATTCGTGTCATTGTCATCACTGGAGACAACCGTAACACCGCTGAAAGCATTTGCCGCCAGATTGGTGTTTTCAGTCAGCATGAGGATCTTACTGGAAAGAGCTACACCGGCCGCGAGTTTGACCAGTTGACCCCTAGCGAGCAACTTGAAGCTGCTAAGCGTGCCTCTCTGTTCTCCCGCGTTGAACCCAGCCACAAATCTCGACTGGTCGATCTACTTCAATCTCTTGGCGAAGTAGTTGCTATGACTGGTGATGGTGTCAACGATGCCCCTGCTCTGAAGAAGGCCGATATCGGTGTTGCGATGGGCTCAGGAACCGATGTCTCCAAGCTGGCAGCCGACATGGTTCTTGCCGACAGCAACTTTGCCACTATTGAGGTAGCCATCGAGGAGGGTCGTTCCATTTACAACAACACTCAGCAATTCATCCGGTATCTGATCTCGTCCAACATTGGTGAGGTCGTCTCGATTTTCCTGACGGCTGCTCTTGGTATGCCCGAGGCCCTCGTTCCAGTTCAACTTCTTTGGGTCAACCTCGTCACCGATGGTCTGCCTGCCACCGCTCTGTCTTTCAACCCCCCTGACCACGACATCATGAAGCGTCGTCCTCGCAAGAGAGATGAAGCTCTGATTGGCGGATGGCTCTTCTTCCGGTATCTCGTCATTGGTACCTATGTTGGTCTCGCTACGGTTGCTGGCTATGCTTGGTGGTTCATGTATAACCCGGAGGGTCCCCAGATCACCTTCCGCCAACTCACACGCTTCCACCACTGCTCAGCTGACTTCCCTGAAATTGGCTGCTCCATGTTCTCCAACGACATGGCCAAGGCAGCTTCAACGGTCTCCTTGTCTATCCTGGTTGTGATTGAAATGTTTAACGCCATCAACGCGCTGTCATCTAGCGAGTCTCTCCTCACTTTGCCCCTTTGGAAGAACATGATGCTCGTTTATGCCATCGCTCTGTCCATGGCCTTGCATTTTGCCCTCGTCTATATTCCCTTCCTTCAAGGCCTGTTCTCCATCGTGCCCCTGAACGCTTTGGAATGGAAGGCAGTTGTTGCCATCAGCGCCCCTGTTGTGTAAGTTCAACGTGCTTCTATTTGCTTACAGCCAACTAACTTGATACAGACTTCTCGACGAGATACTCAAGGCTATTGAGCGACAGTTCTTCATGCAGACAACAACTGACATTTCCCTTAAGACAAAGAAGGAACAATAGAACTGTGTGGATAGAGGGATCGGCGATGAAAACCTGGCGAAATGTCAGCATTGACTAGAATCTACATGTATCATATTCTGACCAGTTCAGAGAGCTGCGATTAGACCTAGACGGCCACATTGGCCTCCGATATAACGAAATCCAAATTTCTGTTTTCATGCCATTCAGTATACCAAGAAAGAAGTATCTAAGCAAACATCGGACAAGGGGCATGAGCAGTTTTTGTTCTTGACGTATTATACATGAATATAAATATCTATTTGCTGGCTGTATTTTCAAATTCAGATGTCATGTTTCTTCGTGGATCAGCTCGCCAAGAGCCTTGCTCTCCTCCATAATCTCTCTGGCCTCTGAGGCAGATACATCCATATCCTCCATGATCAATTGTACAGCAAGTTCAGCTACCAACACCGACTGGATAAAGGCTGCAGAACCACGACCGGCGATGACACGATCTTTTGTAGCATTCTCTTTCAGCGATTCACCAAACTCCTCCACGAGGTAATCACACATGAGCTTGCAGCCTCTTGGGCCATAGTAACCTGGGTTGAGGTTACCCTCCTTCTTGAGTGACCTGGCCTGGCCTGTTTCGATTTTCTCTGCCAGAATATCACGGAAAAACGACTGTTTACCATTGACGATCTTGGTCAAGTATGCCCGATGGTCATCCAGTCGGCCTTCAAGACGGCTCCAGTCGACATGAGGATAGCCTCTTTCACGCCATGTGTCCATGGCAGTTTCTTTCTTGTGTTTAGCACAGAACCTTGTTTGCATCTGCACGTTCAGTCTCCTCCCCTTAGAATAATCCTTGAGGGCCTGTTCCGACACGAGGTCCCCACACCACGGGCATTTCGTCATTCTATCTTCCAAACTGTTATTGTCTGCAAGGGGCTCCTCATTGATCGTTTCTGTGTCGCTGAGTTCATCTAGATCTGATAAGACTGGCGACGATATACTACCTATATCGCTATTGCTGGTCTGGATCCCATCAATCTCGGCTGGCGCAACGAATGTGGGTGGTTTGTACTCGGGCGTCTTGGGTTGATCCTTTTGTTTCTTTGGAATGACCACCGGCTTCCAGACACCTATTCGATTCTGAGATGGCGAGCACGACCCGCTCGAGCTGTCTTGTGAAAGTTTTGTGGTGGTGAGAGCTACCTGGCTTTTTGTTGGAGTAGTAGATAGACCGCGGCTTGTGGGTTTCGTTTCTGTGTTCCCTTTCTTTTTGGGGGTCCCCAAATCATCCTGGGGTGCAGGTCTCAGAGAAACACCCGACTTTGTGGGACTGCTGAAAGATTCTTGTGAAACAGGTTTGAAGGTCGGCTTTTCTTCCGTCTGGGAGCTATGCAATAAGTCGTCTTCTTCGGTCTTCTCATGTATAAGCTCGCCCTTTGTCACCTTTGTCTTCCCTATATACGGATTAATAAGAAAGTGACACGGTCGCCAGTTTGACGAACCTTTCTTCACTTGAGAACTTTGCGAACTACGAGAAGCTTGCGATCCTCGAGGTTGTGAGCTCCCATATTTTGCTTTGCTGTTGCCTGCATTGGTAAATCCCCAAGGGTTCTTGAAGTGATTCGCTGAGCCATTCCCGGATTTGCCTTCAACTTTCCTTCGTTTCACGCTCGAGGAAGATGTTTCCGCATGGCTTCCTGCTTTCGGTATCTTTTCTTCGTTTTGGTTCACCTTTCGAGTGACATTCCTACGACTTTTACTGCTACTCGGGTCGCGGAAGGCTGTGCGCTTGATATCTCCACGAGCTGAAGTTTCTGGTTCGGAATCATCAGACTGCTCGATTGGCGTCTGGATCTGAGAGCCACTTGGTCTCAGCCTCAAGTCTGCGGGTAAGGGTATATCGTCTTCAGCCTCATCTTCGGAAGACATGGGCAGAGCGTTGACATCGTCAGGTTGCTGTTCAAGCTTTCGCTTTTCGCAGCCACGGATCTGGGAAAGGAGCGGCGGTGGCCGTTGATATCTGCTCAAGCCTGTCACTCTGCCAGCCATTGCAGATCGATGCTCCCTTTGCGAAGCCCGAGATGAAAATGTAAGGGTCTGGAAATGGACTTTATGTGCGGTGGTGAGAGATGTGATGTTTAGACGCTTCTGGAACGAATGAACCTCAAAGGCTAGAGCATCGCCATGAGAGGTTTCAAAGCAAAGAAAGAAAGAAATCAAAAAAATGTGAGTGCATGAGCAAAGATTTGATACGGCAGCTTCCTCCTTGAAACGACAACTTATCAACTGTGTTTGTTCCTTCCTTCACTGGCCAGGTAAGTTTCACTGAGACGTTGCTGGAATTCCCCACTCGCCCTCGACGAGTCAGCGCGCGTCTGATTAAACGCGCATGCGCCCTGCAACCCACCTCTGAATCCCTAGGTTCAGGCAGGGTCTAACGTCGTCAGGGGATAGGTACCTAGGCGCACAGTGAAGCCATTAAATTAGCGCTACCCAACGTACCTATTGTTACGCTAATGGTCAACGCTTCAACCACTTCGGAAGCCGAAAAGGGATATGACTGGACAGTGCTTGGTTTCACTGCCATTTCCATTGTTGTCAGAAGCGAAGTACAAAGCGATACACCTTCGCCTTACAATATCACAACAAGTTTATGTCAGAATAAAGCTCTGTAACCAGAGGCCCTGGTTGACGTATCAGTTGCCTTCTATTCAAATATCCCTTAGTGGTGGAAATGGCTCTTAATCGGAAGTACGCTGCTCTTCCAGATCTGGTGAGTTGTTGCCTCTGGCACAAAGAGAGCTCAAAGTGTTAACGACCCAACCTAGGATTCCGCTCCAGATATCTACGAGACCCCGGAACTCACAGATGACAACTCTACAGTCCCTGTAAGCTTCTTCGGGTTACATATATGGTCGGTTGACAGTCATTAACGTGTCTCTAGACAACCACTGCTCGAACCCATTCGGACGACGAGTTCTACGATATCGAGGATGAGACACCTGGTATTTCCCGATCCCGGCTGCGAATAGACGAAGCGCGTTCTCGCTTCCTTCCCACCAGCGTTGACGCGAACGGAGTCGACTTCTCGGACCGAGTCGATGGAAAGCGCAAGGCGTACAAGGTGTCCAGTCGAAGACAAAGAATACTGCAGGACGGCACTCAGGAGCTTGGCGATCTCTCTGACGACGACGACGATGAAAGTCTAGAGCGCCGAATTGCCCGCCTGAAGCGCGAAGTGGAAGAAGCAAAGAACGAATATGCGAAGCGAAAGGCAGAATCACAAACAAAGGAAAACATTGACGCCACCACCGGTGACGACAGACTGACTTCTCTCAGCCAAGTCTTGGACGAGTTATCACAACCCACCGGTCGGCCAACTTCGATTCGGATTCCAGGGACGAATGCAACTTCAAATTCTGAAGAGAAGACCGAGGCACCTTCAGCAGAGGATGCAACTTATACTTTAATGTACGAACCGACGTATGAGCAAAGCCATGCGTTAGCCAAGGCAACTGATTTCGACCGTCGATTATTGATGCTGGAGCGGGGACTTGGAATCAATGCTTCATTGATGCCAGAGTCTGACGCTAATGGTCTTCCTCGTGCAATTCTGCCTACTTTGGACTCTATGAACAAGCAGATCTCTACACTCGCCGAAGCTTCGACAGCCAATTTGGATGCAATCAGTCGGCGTGTGCGAACACTGGCCCAAGAGCAGGACAAGCTGAATGACTCTCGGGAGAAGGCCAGATCATTGAGAGAAGAGCTTGGTCGAAATGGCTCCTCAGCTCAGAGTGAAGAGACTGAGCAGGAAGCCAAAATCAATGCCCTGTATGGCATCCTCCCTACGATTGAAAACCTGACTCCTATTCTACCACCTCTACTGGATCGACTTCGTTCACTGAGAGCAATTCATTCGGACGCTGCCACTGCGAGTGAGACATTAGCCCGCATTGAGAAACAGCAAGCAGAGATGGCCACGGAACTGAAGCAGTGGAACGAAGGTCTTGTCAAGATTGAGGCGGCTATAAAGGACGGCAGTATGTCTATTGAGAAGAATAAGCAAGTTATGGAGGAATGGGTTAAGGATCTAGAGGAGAGGATGGAAGAATTATGAATAGCGATGCGTTGGTCTGATACCCCAGAAACTAAGCCAAGTAATTGACGAAACGAATCAATTGAGTTGTCGAAAACCAAATAACCAAAATATGTCAACTTTTTCACTTCAAATAAATCTCATCATTCATGTCTTTAATTCATTGGATGTGGTGACCATCTCGCTCATACAGTGGCGCCCGACCTGCGCCACGTGGCTGAAAATAGTCGGCCCAACTCTTAATCCGCTCGTGGGGTTAAGGGCTTTGCGTTTGACACACCAAATTAATTGATTTGGTTAACGAAAAAAGTTCTATCTTCCTCCAGCTCACGTTCGCGACCACCGCCCAATCCACCCAAATTCCCAACAGTACGGCTTCTCCTCGACCCATCGCGCTTTCCATTCTCATCCAGCTCACCAGTTCTTCAGGTCGCAACAATGGACGCCTCCAAGCAGCCCGTCAAGCTCGTCAAGGTCACTCGAGTTCTCGGCCGAACCGGTGCGTCTCTCCCCGAAACTTGATGTCGATGAAGCAAGATATCAGAAGGATCGAAACGAGGGAACGAAAAAAGGAATTTTCTGACTAGATGGATAGGTTCTCGTGGTGGCGTCACCCAGGTCCGCGTCGAGTTCATGGACGACCAGACCCGATCGATCATCCGAAACGTCAAGGGCCCAGGTACGATTTGATTCTCGAAGCCTTCGTCAGCGCACAAACGAGGGTTCGGAGTAGGAATGCAGGATTACAAATGCTAACGTCCAACCACCACAGTCCGTGAGGACGACATCCTCTGCCTTCTCGAGTCCGAGCGTGAGGCCCGACGACTACGATAAACGCTCATTCTGGGGGAGCATGGGGTTCTTGAAAGATGGATAACGACGGATGGTCTATGCATGCTAATGCTATGGCGTGCGCGCCTTGTATTGGGACTGGGACATTGACCTGGAGCTGCACATGACACTCCAGTTTCATTTGTTAGAGGAGTCACACGGACGGATCTGGTCTGCATAACGAAAAAATTCCAGAACAACTGTTCTTCTGCAGTATTGGAATCCGAAGAAAAGTGAAATTCATTTCTTGTTTTCTCCGCGGTATTCTCTCGCTGTGTCAGCAGCTCCGATCCTTTCGAAGCGAAGCTCAGCTCAATTCAGGCAAGAAAAGATCATACCAGGAGTTCTCTACTCAACAAGTGCTATGAAACGATTCCAACAACCTCGGAACTCCAGCGTTGACCTGGTAACTGGAGATATTATACCTCTTTTCTGTCTTTGACATTCTGTGTCTCCATAACTTACCTCGCTTCACATCGTGAATTCTAGTCACGTGCAACTTTTCTGATCTCAAACTAGGCGGGGCGACCAGAGCAAATCCTAAGAAGTTTCCTTCTTCCACCTCCAACAATTTTCTTCCCACAACTCAAACGCTCTCCCAACTTTCTTGGTAAGTCAACACATGTATTCTTCTGCAATTCTATTTGGAATGATGTTTTTTTTAGCATGTATTACCTGAAACATACATTGATGTACCTTTTTATCACCAAGATCTCTGACCCAAACCCTCATTTACCACTTGTTTTTGAACTCTGTTTTTGGCCACGGGCTAACATTCGACAAAGAATTTTATAGGCGCCTCCCTTCCACAATGTCTTCAATCCCCAGGCCTCCAGCCGGACATTTCAATGTCCTTTACTTTGCCAGTGCTAGCTCTTTCACTGGTAAGGACTATGAAGCTTTGCCGGCCACGATGCCACTCAACAAGCTCTTCACCGAGCTCGAGTCCAAGTATCCTGGCATAAAAGGCAAGATCCTCGATTCCTGTCTAGTCACTGTCAACCTTGATTATGTAGACTCGCCTAGTGAGGAGGGTGCTTCAGACACAGTGATCCAGGAAGCAGACGAAGTGGCTATTATCCCTCCCGTCAGCTCCGGTTGAAGGCTATCGAGTGTCAGTTGCAAAAATCGCTCGGTGTTTGTACCGTGACTCTTCTAAAACTCGTAGTCGTGGGTCGACCTTCGAGATTTTATGCTAGGGACCTCCATTATCCGGCCAGCTTCCTGGTAGTAGGGGCTCAAGTTCTCCAGCTCGTAACCACGTCCTTGCCCAGCGTTGATTCCGTAGCCGCCACCAACCAGGATGCTTCTTGTGGTACTGCCAGAACCATCGGATAGCCATCACAAGACCGACCATGAGCAAAACAAAGACCAGTGTCGATATAATGGTGACAATGGCAGTGAGACTCGTGATTGACGAAACCTGGCACCCGAGCGGCCTTGTCCGTAGCTCCCAGCGTTCAGCCCAGTGTGGACAGACATTCTCGTTGTAAGCTGGTGCCAGCAGTGGGATGTTGCTGGTATTCGGCACACACGACCATGTCTGCGAGTTCGATAAGTATGTACAAGCTGAAGCGATATGGTTTGTATATGAAAGCTTACAAAAGGACACCAGCCACACTGTGAAGCTGCAAGACAACCTTTGCATGTTTGATGCTTCCAACATCTTAGGAAGTGTTCGTCGTCATGATTCCCATGAAAGGTGAAGTTGGCTCGCGCAGCCTGAATGTCAGATTGAGACAACCGCAAAAACTCCATAGTCTTTGATTCAAAGGCGAAATTCTAATGATGTATCAAATTGACTAATTGACCATAATGGCGACACCAACTTGGGTTGATGTGCTTATCACAAACTCAAAAGAGGCCAAGCATTGAGGTTGTGCGGGGAAGCATCATACGTCAACAACCCCTGTAGCCACTCAAACACACACCATGTTTGAAATCCATGCCTTAGGACTATCTACTCTCAGCACAACTCGGTATTTCTCGACACATGACTGAACGAGAACGCCACAATCATACAAACCTTGGCGAGGGTTTGCCGTCTCATCTTACCCAAGCTTAGCGATATGTCCGTTGCATTCAGAGACACATTAATAGCTGGAAGTGGGAGAACGAATTGCTACGCCTCATTCACCAAGCATCAGACCATGGCGCGTTCTCTCATCTGTCGAGATTTCCTCACTCGTCGCTTCACCTCCCTGATGTCTGCCCGCCTTCTCTTCGACCTTTCTTCCTTCGATTCCCGCACTGGTTCGTTGCCCAGATTCTCAAGCGGCATGAGATCAGCCAGAAATTGTCGAATGTGTAGACCAGTCTTCTCATGGATGAATGAATCAATCTGCTCATTGCAAGCTGCCGACGACGCAACATGGAGACCCCTTAGCACATCGCGATCTAGGACTCCGTCCTGATCATAATCTTGATTGGCTGCTCGAAGACTTCGAATGGATGATGTTCGCTTTGGTACGTTCGGTCGTCCAATCTTTCGACCAGAAAAGCCTCGTGAACAGACAGTAACATGATTTGGTGATATGGAAGGGCTTCCATACTTGGTTCTCCTGTCCGATGATACCTTTGCTTTCTCTTTATCAAGTAAGGCCTTCTTCGGTGTAGATGGTGAGACATCTTCGACAGACAATCTGCAGCTTTGTTCTGTAGCTGTTGATGACAGATCTGGGCGAGGGAGTTCTGGCAAAGGTTTGCTGGACTTTTTTGTGGCATGTAGTTGCTGTGGGACAACAATATCAGCACTTAAGCTATGGCGGCTTCTGGGGTGAGGTTGCACCAATATGGACTGCTTGGCATCTCTCGAGGTCTGCACTGGTCTGATGCATGGGCTCCCCTCTTCGTTTCCTTGGCTACAGTTTCTGTATGGATAAATGCCGTTCTTTGCACGAGGGCGGTGTTTGTTTGAAGATGGGCCAGCATTATCCTGGACTGCCGATTCCAAGGACACGCTCGAGCAGATCATAGGTGTCCCTCGCCCAGTGAAAAAGGCCCGATCTGATTGCCTCGCCTTTTGGGCGCTTCGCACAGCTCGGGGAGTCGATTTCGTTTTCCGTTTGTCGAGGTTCTTCCGCTGATTCGACCTTCTCTCCAAAGGTGTGATAGTGGGCCATTCGGGATATGTATGCATTCGTGGTCTGGGAAGCTTGGCCGTAGGTCCTGTTAAAGCCTTCTCGTTGAGGGATTCTGAATATAAAGGTTTTGGTTTCTGTGTAAGCTGCAGACAATTCTAACCACTACTACATTGACACAGATCTCCCAGTTGAAAAGAAGTGCAGCAAGTCCGGGGCACTTTCTGCTCAGCTTTTACCTTCTTTCTTCGATACTTATGGGGTTTTGGCTGGTCCACCATTGCATATCTGAACTCGTCCATGTCTTTTGAAACCGGGAAAGGGATTTCTGCACTTGAACTGGGACACCCTGCGTTACCATCCATCTGGAGGATACGCTGTTGTTCGACACGAGACGGTGGTGCTTGGTTCATCATCGCTCTATGTTTACCAACAGGAGGCCGGTGCGGGGAACGTTTCTTTTGATCTTTTGAAGTAACCGCAAGACCGGCAGCCTTAAACTCAGAACGAAAGGGCAGAAGAGCTGCTATCGTATGAAGGCTTGTGCAAGAACGCGGTGGGGTCGGAGTAAATATCGGCAGCTTGCCTTTTGCACCTGACTGCTCAGCATATCTCTGCAGCTCTTGAGTGAATCTATTCAGAGCTTCCCTTTGACTTGGGGTTCTCGACTCGTTTTCGAGGCTATCCGAGGTCCGGGAAAGTGGCCGTTGAGTGCCGCTTCGTCCATGAACGCTTGTGTTCTTGATTGATAGCATCTGTAGTTGCTGGGCTATACTTCTCGAAATGGCCTCCACGAGTTCGTCGTTTACATTCTGGTGATCTTGGGCAACAGAACTATTGCTAAAGACATCCACAGCATGACTGTGCAACGGTGCAGGACATGCGTCTGCCTCCATCTCGGATAGCTGGCCTTTGAGAGTCGAACGAGACACTTTTCTCGGGGGTGTTGAGATACCGATCTCAGACATATGCAAGGGACTGACCTCTCTACGAGCTTCCTTTGAAGGTAGCGAGTCGTGCTTGGAGAGATACTGGGATCTCGAAGATACATCACGTCTTGGCCATCTGTCGGGAGTAGGCAAACTCTTTTGTTGCTTTCCTGGTCCAGTGGCAGCGGAACCAGGCTCAAAATCATCCATCCAGTCTGCTTCCCCATTGCAGTTCATCTCCACGGCGCCGCCGTTCGCTCCTTGAACGTGACTAGGCTGTTTGATTGGGCTTGTTATATATGAAGTTGCATCGGGGGGTGATGAACTCGATCTATGGCCATGATGTTGCTGGTTTGTGCTCTGGTACCTTACACGTACAGATCGTCGTGATCTAAAAATGGTACGACCACGAGCCCTTGAGCTATCGCTGACAGAATGAGGTTTCCGTGTAATAGGCAAGTTTGAGTCGCGAAAGCCGGGCTTAGATTCTGACATGGCCATTCTGTAATACACGAGCTATGAGGGTTTAAAAGAACTGACTGTATGAGAGAAACGATGACTTGGATATGTCGGTATGGTAGAGTGATAATACAATGAGTTTGTGCTGATGATGGATGAGAGAATTCTGGCCGAGGTAATGTTGGATTTGTGAGGATTCCGAGAACCTGCTTGGCCAAGTATTGGAAGGTAGGTACTATACAGGGTAATAATTTTACATCTCTTGCCGCATTGTTTCAGTCAAATACATCCAACGGAACGTTGAAGTGAGAGGCAGGAGCCGCCGGACGCCGCCTATTTTATGTCTTTGATGCCTGGTGAGCCGTAGACCTCAAGTTGGCGTCGTCCTTTCCGTAAGAGGAATTCAATGGCGGCAAAGTCGCGCTTATCGATAGCCAAGTTCCTAGAGAACTCATGTCTATTAGAGAGATATTAGAGTAGGTACTGATAACTAGAAGCTCGTAAGTTTGGGAGTAGCCCACCTGGCAAAGCTCTCAAAATGAGAGCGAGTGGCCTGAGTTCCATGTTAGTCATAGAGATCCCGAATGAATAATCGGTTCATACTTGTGGCTTCTTTCGACTCTCTCTTAGACAGTTTCTGTAGAGTGCGAGAACCTCTTTTTGGAGTCCTGAGAGGCGTGCCATTATCATTGATTGGCTTTGGTCGAGGTGAATCACGATCGAATAATTCAAGTGTTGATGTAATCACTAAAGTCGAGATCTTTTGGCTGGGGAAATATTGAAGTATCATTGTGGAGACTCGATCTACTGTACCTTCGGTACCTACCCACTAAGGTAACTCTGGGGTTTTGGTTGATTGTCTTGGGAAGACTCAAGGACAAATAGATCGATGTCCATCTCTAACACACCAATTGACAGAATATAGTTCACAGGTGC
This sequence comes from Fusarium pseudocircinatum, assembly GCA_013396035.1. Taxonomy (NCBI): domain Eukaryota; kingdom Fungi; phylum Ascomycota; class Sordariomycetes; order Hypocreales; family Nectriaceae; genus Fusarium; species Fusarium pseudocircinatum. The sequence continues at coordinate 63,501 of JAAOAS010000292.1, forward strand.
CAACTATCGAAATAAGACCATCAATACTCACGACTACCTTTATACTTCTCACACGGCCAAATCATGTGCCTGGCTGAGGAGCGGAATTACAGGCGGAATAGCCGGGCAAGGGTCCCGTTACCTGCACTGTACTCCATATTCAACCCGCTAACTTTGTATCTTCCACTGTTAACGCCCGATCTGCCTTGTGCTGAGACTCATCCGACTCATCCAACCACTTACAGCTACACCAAACCGCTAATATTAGTATCGCCTCACCCCTTTCACGCTACAGTTCTCCCACTTCAGGCCACGCGCACCGTTCTAAGGCACGCTAGTATTATGAGCTGAAACTCGGCCTTGTTCCTAATGGTCTTCTAAACAGCGTGTGCCACTTCGCCCGCTTCTGCGGTAGAAATCCAGACATGGCCAGGCAAATGCGAGCGTGCCACGAGATGGGGCATCTGATTGGCCACATGCCATTCCCCTAGGATCTTGCTCCATCCCCAAGGCATTCCATGGCATGGCATGATAGCCTCTCTCTAAGACTGCCGCCAGGGCTGACTCTGGACCTAGAAAGTGCCTGGTTGAGCTAGTGATGTGACAAACCGGTCATATCATGACCCTGAAGAGAACCATTAGGCACTGGAACCCCCTTGCCCACGGACGCTCCCATGCTTCATGGACAGAGTTCAACCAGCATATAGACGTTGATTAGCTTACACGGGGCCACCAGGATCGGGTAGGTTGACCTGCAGATCTAGGACACCTCTCTACTCATCAACTCGTGTATATAGCTTTCTGTCGCATGATCAACACTATCGACCGTTCGACCAGTCAAACATATCATTGCTTTGTTTCTCACCAGGGGCATACTCTATTGTTGACCTCTCCGGTTGACACCTTTTATATTTTTATCCGCGCGAGAGTGCTTTCATGTTGACAACAATAGCGGGCATGGCAGGGTTGAGTCGTGAACAGCCCCTCATGCCTGGTGCCTTCGGACCTGAAGATTACATCGATTTTTATGAGGGTCCCTTCGAAGTTTTCAACGGCTCTGAAGCTTCTGGGGAGAAGCAAGAGCAGCGAGGTTCTTGGGCGGTCAAGAAATTGCCAGATCTTGATATTGTTGATCTCGACTGGCACAAATACAGCCCACCAAAGGCATTGAGAAAGGCACCAAATATCACGTCTCAAGTCCTTCTCGACGTACTTCAGTCTTCAGTTGAGAATGTCAGCGCAAGAATCATTGAAGAGGATCGCCAAAAGAAAGAAAATGAGGAGCAAAGAAAGCAAGAGGAAAATGAGAAGGGCAAAAGCAAGGAGCCTTATCTACCCATCATTATACCTACAGAACCTCCAGTCGAGGAAAAAACTAATCACGCCGTACCTCTTCCCAATATTAAAAAAGAGATTCTGATGACAACTTTTGGTCCTAGCGTTGTCACCCAAGCCGATGCAAGAGCAAATAAGAGACGCCTTTTTGCCCTTCGCCGTTTCTTCCAGCGCAGTGATGAGCGAGGTGAGAGTAGCGCCACAGGTGCCGCTCTCGGAGCTTTGCAAGAACGGGTCGCAGAAGCTGAGCATGTTAATGAAAGTCTCGGCCGGTTGACTAAACCAAACTCCGTCGAGGAAGTGTGAGTTCTGGTACCGCATATAAGATTCCCCTACTAACAACCTAATCTCAGGGAATGTGTGTCCTGTCTGGACGACTTCCATCCCAAGGACGTCATCAAAGTGCCTTGTCATTACTATTGTCGCGACTGTTTTGTTCGCCTGGTTACTGCTGCATGCCAGAATGAACAACAGTGGCCACCCAAGTGCTGCCTAAACGAGATACCCGTCAAGACCATCATCCGCTTCATCCCGTCCGGCCTGAAAAAGACATTTGAGGACCGATCCAAAGAGTGGGAGCTCCCCGTCAGCGACCGTGTCTACTGCAGCAATCCAAACTGTCACCTCTGGATCAAGCCCAAGCGGATCTATCCCGGGAAGCGTCAAGGGATATGTGATCGCTCTCATGTAACATGCACGTTATGTCGTGGGCCCGCTCATGCTGGAGAGGATTGCCCTCAAGATGTTGATATGAGCCTCACGAACCAATTGGCCGAGGACGAGGGCTGGAAACGATGTTTCAACTGCAACGCCCTGGTAGAACATAGGGAGGCTTGCCAGCACATGACTTGTAGGTGTGGCACCCAATTTTGTTACGTTTGCTCTCGACGATGGCGAACTTGCACTTGTACGATGGAGGACCTCCAGGCCCTTAAGGGGGGGGTTGTTTCTAGACGCGCAGAAAGGCGTGCCCATGAGCTAGAGGAGGCCGAGGAATTACGGCATATTCTTCTGCAAATCGAGGAGTTTGAGCGTGAAGAGGCTCTCAAGGCCGAGCTTCTACGGTTGGAGCAGGAAAGATTAGAGGAGGAACGCCGCCAGCGTGAGCTCGAGGAAAGAGTACGGCAGGAGAGTATCCGTCGAAGGGATATTGAAGTCAAGTATCAAGAGCTGAGGACCGTACTCGATGAGCTGCATGACCTGCAACAAGTATTGCTCGATGTTGACCAAGAAGAGGAAGCTGAGAATATGATTATTGACATCAGAGCTGCAAAGCAAGAGTTGGAAATAAAACACGAGACAGAGGTATCCGAGTTGAAAGCACTCGCACTGGCCAAGATGACTGAAAAGGAAAACTCACTGAACAATGACTTCCGAGTCCGTGCAGCGAAGGAGAATGAGCTTGAAGAAGCTTACCATGAGCGGCTCAAAGCATATTGGGAAGGCAAGGATAGCGGGGACCAAGAAGTTGAGAATTCAATGCTCGCTCTCAGAAAGCGTATGGATCAGAAACACCATGTGTGGCAGAAGTGGAAGGCCGATCAGCTCAAGGTCTTGGAGGCCAAGCTCGAAGATAACAGAACATATCGAGAGGAGCTCATGTATAGCGCCAAACACCGGCTTGACGACTCTTGCAAGGAGAAAGAGGCGGAGATGATGAGGCGCATGGCAGCTGAGAAGAAGTGGCTTGAGGCTGTGATACTGGAGAGAGAGAAGCTGCTGAATGAACGGGAGGCTCAGGAGGTTGAAGGTGATGCAAACAGCATGTTTGCGGTGGAGTCAGTAGATTCTGCGAATGGCCACTATGTTATTGCCACGACATTTTAGATCGTATAGACAGTATACAAATAGTAATCACAACACCCATCATAGCTTGTCGTTATTCTGTAATTGTGATATTTACGTCTCGTGTTTTTCATCTTAGCAGTAGAAGGCTAGTCACGTGCCGCAACTTGCACAAAAAACCTCTATTCTCAAGTAATTCAACTCCCATATAAAACTCACGACAGACCGAGAAGCACATCGCGACTAATAAGAGTTTACTCTTGGTTTCTTGTATTCTTTCTCAAAATGTCGATCGGTGAAAAGTGTGAGTCTGACCAGTAAGTTCATATCATCGCTCAGATATGTCCAGGGTATGCCTAACATTATGAAATAGTCCACTCAAGATCTTTGATGTGGCTAGGAAACAGGATCGTTTCTTATATGCTCTTGCACCAATGGTTCGATATGGAAAGGTATATTTCGGCGAATGAAGTACTTGAAAAAGAAAAACTACTCATATTTGCTAGTTGGCGTTTCGACAAACAGTCCACAAATATGGAGTTGACCTGTGTTGGTCTCCTATGATCCTTGCCAAGGAGTTTAATCGAAGCAGTTTTGCCCGAGACAGCGGTAGGTCATAGTATGCCTGTATAACAAGCTCTAAGCTGATGTACGGGAATAGATTTGACCATCTCTACTACACCAAAGCAACCACCAACTATCGTCCAGTTTGGCGCAAATGTTCCCCTGGAACTTGCTCGTGCATCAGCGCTCGTCGCCCCTTACACCCAAGGTGTCGATCTCAACTGCGGATGTCCACAGTCATGGGCTTGTGCCGAGACGTTAGGTGCTGCATTGATGAACCATCGTGAGTTGGTAAGGGATATGGTGGTTGAGACTCGACAGCGTTTGGCCAGTGATGGATGGGGTGTTGGCCTTGAAAAGGACATCGACAGCCCCAAAGGCCGAAGTGTGAGTGTGAAAATCAGGATTCACAACGATCTCAGGTACGGCCTCTCTTTCAGATAAGATAGATTTATTTACTGACACATTCAGGCAAACCATGGACTTCATAGACACCGTGATAGGTCACCCACAAAACCGCCAGATCGACTGGATCACCATTCACCCACGGACAAGATCAACCCCATCAACCACACCAATCAGGACCGAAGCTCTCGAGATCTTGACAGCCAAGTACTCGAAAACACTCCCAATACTTCTTTCAGGAGATGTTTTCGACCTCAGCACTCTCCCCTTCCAGCCCACCATCACCACCAACAACGACTCCCCCCTCCCCTCGCTGGACAAACTTGTTCTCAACGATACCAACTCCGCTGTGAACATGCCACGCCCTAGTAACACTCACCTCTCTGGATTCATGTCTGCGCGTGGTCTCCTTGCTAACCCAGCCATCTTCGCTGGCTACTCGGCTTGCCCATGGGAAGCTGTTGAAACCTTCATGTGCAAGGTTGCAAAGGCCCCTGTACCATTCAAGCTGGTACAACACCACGTTATGGAAATGACAGCGCCGGGCATGGGGTCTGACAAGGCATCGCTTCTAGATAAGAAAGAGCGCGCAGAACTCATGAAGTTGACCAATACTTGTGAGATCATGGACTTCCTCGATGAGAAGATTGAGCAGAAGACGGGGAGAGCTGGTGGCATGAGACGAGACCTATGAACCACTTCTCCATATCACATCACTAAAGGTCCTTGGACTACGGAAAGAGAGCGTGGTATCTCATTCAATGCATTCATGGCTACAAAAAACAACTCTCTGCAACCCACTCTACAGAGTTTCCCTTGATCCGCCTCTTGCACCAACGCTCAAAGACCACTCAAAACGCTCTGAATACCCACTGTCCCCGAGTCATCACGCCTCTGCACAAACGCCCTGAAGTCTGCTCTGGACAGTTTCCCCCTTATGCCCGATGCCGCCAGTGTTCGTGTCTTTTCGCGTAGTGCTTCGGGGCCGACGATAAAGAGAGAACCAATCTCAGTGAGCATTTCGACAGCGGAGCCAACGTCCTTGGTCAATGGCCACTCGCGCATTGTGGAAACGTACTTTGCGATATCTTGCGTGACCATCAGACCTCCTGTGGCATTGACCTGGAACTTCTTGAAGTGCTCAAAGAGCAGCTTCAGAATCACCAGAGCAAGTTCGGTAAAGAACTTTTCTGAGTTTTGGCCGTCGATAGCTTGACGAGCGAGACGCTGAACGCGGGCTAAGAAAGTACAGATGCTCAGACACGTCTGTGTCTGCAATGAGTCGAGCTCGACCTCTTTTGGTCGGAAGTCCTGCTTCCGCTGACCAGCTAAGGACTTGGTCACCCAGTTGGACACAACGTCGATAGTGCCCTTGATGACGTTGTTTGTCTTCTTCTCAATGTTACTAATGGCCACCCTCTTCTGCGCCTCCATGCTACGCCTGACTGTTGTGTTTGATTCCGCAAGCCGGATGAGCACGACTGTGATGAATCGATCCATGAGGCTTGTGATTGTGACAGCCGGCTGTATCGTTGGCAAGTAAGATAAATCAGGCTCAGTCTTTGTGTTCTCCTGCACAGAGACTTGGTCAAGGGCAGCGTCGAGAGATGTCTCGATGTATACCTGGCCCAGGCTCGTCAAGAGCAGGTTCAGGAGAGTATTGACATCCTTGGGAGTATCGGTCTGTGTTCCGAGTTCAAGAGTGCGCTGGACGCTCTCGGCTAACCACTTGAGCATGCGCTTGGCATTAGCAACGCTCAAAGCGCCGTCCTCCTCCGAGACCTCGATTTCGTTCTTGTTATCCTTGTCCTTATCTTGAACGCCAGCAACACGCAGCATCATTTTCTTCTGTGTGCTTGTCAGCTCTGACGAGTCGAGACGCTCTATATAAGCATCCTTTGCGGAGGCAATCAGTTGTGTGCCTTGCTGGGCCAGTGAAGCCATGAAACCAGTCGGCGCCTTTTTCCGTCTGGAATGGTATATACTATACTTGAAGAGCAGGGAGCTGTACATTTCTTCCAAACTCTTCCGCTCCCGCTCGATGTACGAGTTGCCTATCATATATGGCACAAAAAGCTCTTCCATCTGCTGGTCGAGTGTGTGTGCTATTTGGGCGGAGCAGGGCTCGGGGTGTTCTGTCAAGCCATGGGACTTGAGATCTTCGACCAATGACCCTAGGTAAGTTCTTGATGAGTGCAAGGCTCTCAAGAAAGCCAAAGAAGAGATTTTGAGAGTTTCATCCAATACCATTTCGAGCCTCTGTTGGATTGACTGCTGAAATATTCGTTGAATGAACTTGATAAGCACTGTTTCGTAGTACGGAAAGATGAGTTTGATCTGGTTAGACTCGTCTTGCATGACGATCTTGATCTCGTCCAAGAGGTTCTGCAGGCTCGGTTCTACCGTTGGCGGCTCCGAGTCAGGATCTGCCAGCTGCTCCCATGTGTCGCTATCCACCTGAACCTCGTCGGCCAGGAGTTGATCGCGGTCCAGGAAGAAGGCATGCTGATTGACAAAGGTCGCAATAACACTAGCACCTCCGTTGAAGTCGTAAAGAACCTTTGCACATTCCATCATGTCGCTATAGTTGCCCTTTTTGTTGCTGTTTTCGAACTGTTGAAGCAGATCCTGCTCGAGCGTCTCGCAAAATTTCTCCAAGACTTCCCTGGTGTTGTGTAATCTTATGTTTCCAACCACACCATTCGTTTGTCCTCCGTTTCGCTGGCCGTTCGTCTGCCCCCATGATGTTGGATCAAGTCGCTGGCTGATGCGCATGAGTTGTCGAACAATCATTGCGCACCGTACTTTGTGCTCAGAACCAGCCTGTCTTTGAACGTCTTGTAGGAGTGATAGCTTTCCCGTCTCGCTGACCTCCGTCCAGCACTGAATCAGAAATATGGCATCGTTCGCACGCCGTCGTTTCTTGTCCAGGTCCTCGAGCTTCTCGCCGATTTGAAGCGCTATGTTGCCGCCAGCGTGTGTTTTGATGCCGACTCCGTTTTTAAAAGAATGTTCTTGGCTGAGAGATAGATCTAGCTGTTCGAACGCCCTCATGGACTCGTCGAGCTTCTGACCTAAGGTCTCGAGTGTTGAATCATGGGCTACCTCTGCGCGGCGCACATGCGACATAAGCTCCGACTCCTTCTCCTGGAGTTCAGCTCCAAGCGAGCCTAGTTGATCAAGGGCATCTAACAGCTCAAGTCAGCACGATTGGCTCTGAATATACAAGCCTGAAAGCGTATGTCGGTCATACTTTCAAATGTTCGAATAAGGGGTTTTGGGTCGAAAGGTGTTTGCGCACTCCCTGACCGGCGATTCGAGGGCACGGCGCTCTCAGCTAGGCTATCGACAAAGTCACGCACAATAAAGTCCTTGTTGGAGAAGTCGTCCAGAGTGAAGCTTGGCCCTCTCGGGAAGAGAGTCTTGGGGCCGGAAGCGGTGCGCTCCATGTTGTTGTTTCTGATGAGCGTAGAGGCGCTACATGTGGAGAGGGATCATCGACAGTCGATACGTGGAAGAGGAGGAACGTAGTAGTAGTGTGAGGAATGGCTGTAGCGCAGTCTGGACTGATTGCTCTCGTCGTCGATCTCGTTTCGTTGTCGGTCGTCAAGGGTTCATGGTATTGCGTTGCAGGGCGATCGATAGGTTAGGATACCTCGCCTCAGAGTGAAGCACTGAACCTCGCCCAGAGCTTAGGTATGTATTCCCGCCCGCTGTCGCAGCTCCAGAGGCTCAGCTTACAGCGCCCAGCCCCGCTATCAGCTGCCGATTTCCAGTGGAGGAGGAGCTGAGCCACAGGCACGTACGTGACCTGCAAGGCCAAGAGCTACGGTGGAGAAAAGCGACGTAACCCGTATCGCACCGCCACGACTTTTCTTGCCATGGGCTTCCATGTCTTGACTTAAATACACGTCTGCCCACATTCACCTGCCCAAGCTTATAAGCCTGCCCATCCTCGGTTGTTTGCGCGATCGCATCCCAATTTGACTATTTACAAAGTCGGAATTCTGTCGCCAACATTTCAACCCCTCGGACACACTTTCTCAGCTCCAATCGCCTATTAGACAGCCTCGAGGCTGCACATCAATAGCCATGCCCATCATGACGACTCGCGATCGTCAGGCCTATAGGGCCGACGAAACCAAAGACCATACGTTGTTGTCAGAGAAGGAGAGGCAAAGGATGCTCAATGTATAGTCGCAAAGTGCGCATGATTGTAGTGCGCCATGCTAACTCATCGTAGTCTTATCTCCCTAAGCCCAATGATCCTCCGCCTACTCTAGGCTCAAACTCTCGACCACAGCGACGATCGCGGTTAGGACTTCGTCGCTTCGTCCTGAACCAGATACACGTCCTCATTTTTGCCATTATGCATGGGATCTTCTCTCTTTACATAAAGATACGCCAGACTTGGAACGTGGTGGGCCACCAAATCTCGTCCGTTGTCAAATATCATCATGGTACACCGCAATACATCAAGAAGGACCTGGTTGGTCTGACGAAAAAGCCAAAGCATCTCAGTGTTATTCTGAAGCTCGAGGAGAATCACCGCACAAAGGCTGATGTCGAGAGGCTCCTTGACGAGGTAGCTGAGATTGCGACATGGTGCGCCTGCGCCGAGATTCCTATGCTTTCTGTGTATGAGAAGACAGGTTCGTAGTGGCACATGTGATACTTTTGTACATACTCTAACATGTAGCAGGGATCCTCAAGAAGCACATGCCCCGAGTATATGATGCTGTCAACCAGAAATTCGCGTTCTACTTTGGCCCCGAGCACCCTGGTCTTAGTGTTACATCACCCCATAAGGAGGACCTCCCAGCGCCCTTTAGTGAGAAGCCCAAGGAGCATCTGCGTTTGCACCTCATCTCCGAGCAAGACGGCCGCGACTCCATGGTCGATCTCACCCGTACCTTGGCTGAGATGTCGCAGAGGGGCAAGCTTTCTCCTCACGATATCTCCACGGAACTGATTGACGCTGAGCTTTCTGAGGGCATCATGGATGAGCCTGATCTTTTACTTACGTTTGGTCCCTACCTCGAATTGTCGGGTTATCCTCCCTGGCAGATCAGGTTGACTGAGATTTTCTGCTTGCAAGATAATGAGAGAGTTGGATACCAGGTCTTCCTCAAGGCTCTGCAGCATTACGGCAGAGCCCAGATGCGCCATGGTAAATAAGGAGCCTGTTGTATAAATTTCCCTTTGTTGTTCGTACTTCATATACCTTTAGAAATAATCACACCCGGACTCATGGTTTCCAGGGCAGCATTTCTCGGGCCTCCCTATTCCACCTGTACACTGGCCCTGTGCCTACATTGTAGTTGTAGTAATTGTCTGTTCCTCCTTTGACCATTGCTCTTCGAAAAGTTATGTTGATCCTTCCGCCATCTTCTTGATTCTTCCCCGTTCGCTTTGGTATAGAGTGCAGCCAGTTAGATTGCGTTCTCCCTCTCATTAGCACCATGTCACCACTTCCCAACGGTAGTTTGAGCGGTTTCGCATTCGCAGAAGGAGGGCTAGGAGCATTCGGAGGTGGCGGTTTGTGCTTCATAAGAAAATCACGACGTGCCCCTAATGAGAAAGAAGCGATGGCTGGCTCACGACCCAAGAACTGCTCATCATCGCTATGATAGCTGATGCTGTCGGAGCCAGAGGCGTAATAGTTGACGAGGCAGAAGTTGTATTTACAGCCTGTAGCCAGCTCTGTTCTGTGACGAAGTTCATCCAGGCATTTTGGTATAGGCCTGGGAGGATATCTGGCGTATTGTTTATCCAAGGCTCTCGAGCCTGTGTTGGCGTCTACTGGGAGACCCTTGTCGTTGAACTTGGAAGTCTCATCAAGACCAAATACAGTTGTCCATCTGATAATCTGCATTAGCATGGTTTCTTCCAGTAGAAATGCAGGCTACCTTGGAGTTCGTATCTGGGTTTCTATGCCGCCTCGCTTGATCTTATACTGGACTCTGTAGAACGGGAGTTCTGCACGAAGAAACTCAAAGAGTCTCCGAGATCCCGAACCTGAGATGAAGGGCTCAAAGTACAAGAGATCAAGGTCAGGTTGGTCATTGATCTCTCGTCCGGGTTGATCTGGTAGGGTAGACAGCTCCTTGCTTAAAGATGCTGGTAGGTTCTTGATGGGATGAGGGTAGAACTGATGCTCAGAGTATGTGATCTATGATCGTTAGAATTCATGCTGATGAGTTCTTGTGTGCATTCTATATAGAATTATCTCTTACTTCTTCTGAAATCACGTCGCCAGAAGTAATTGCTCCAGTTTCTGTTTTGGGTTTCTTTGTAGTCGGACTGAAGAAGGCATCAAGAGTGCGCTTCCTAGACATGATGGCGGATATTGCAATAGGGTTAGTTTCCAGATTACCTCAGCCTCAGAACTGAAAGTTGGTAAATCATCTGAACCCAAGTTTCTTTGCCTAGACAACGATTGTCAAACCGTGAATATGTATCTTGAAGTCGTGACATCACTCCAAACTCCCAGCCTTGCATATAAGTGAAGTGTGGCGCATTCTGTATGTGGCTGTGCATAACCATTTAAATTCGAGCCCTAAAAAGCTCAATAAGCCTCATTTCTAAGGTCTAACTGAACTGAGGGACCAGGGAAATAATACCTAGTCAAGACCCTTGTTTGACTCAAGTCAGTGCATTTTTGCCAAAAAGATTCAACAATACCTGAGGTCATTATGGATGTTAGTTCTCAACCCCTGTCACTAGATACAAGATAGAAGAAAACTAATAAGTAACAAAATTCTTAGAAAAATTCACAGTTGCGAGAAATGAACCTCTTCCGAGCACCAGCCGCTCGTGCGGCAAAGACACTCGATAGGTCTCTCTTTGCAAAAACTCTTAACGCTGCGGCGGCTTCTATCAAGGAGAATAAGCTGCTGTCCAAGTATAGAAAGGAGCTTGAGAAGACAAATGAGGTTTTGTTTATGGAGAGATATAATCCCGTCTTGCCTGATCCAGACCCGTCACTTGCTTCTCAGGGCAAAAAATGCATCGTGTTGGCTCCTCAGATTAAGCCTACGTGTAGGTTGTGAAATGTTCGATGAACTGGTTGTTAAGTATGCTAATCGTGAAGAATAGCCCCAGAAACATGGAGTCCCATCCTCAAAGAAGCCTCGAAGGTCGGTGATATTAAGGTGGTGCCGTATGATATTGAAATCGGATACGACTCTTGGTCTTATCGTACGTATGCACACAAGCCTCATTGACAAGCGGACACTGACAAGTACGAGTTGATGTTATGAAATCCATTCTTCCAGATGAACTCCACGAGGAAATCCCAAGCGGTTTCAACACCGTGGGACACGTCGGTATGCTCCTCAGTCATCAAACAACCAGCATCCTTGTTAACATATAAACGCAGCCCATCTCAACATCCGTGATCAGTACCTACCTTACAAGAACATTATCGCCCAAGTGCTTTTAGACAAGAACCCTCACATCAAAACCGTGATCAACAAGATCGATAATGTCGGTTCAGAGAACGAGTTCAGGACCTTTGACTACGAAGTCCTTGGTGGTCCCGATGATATGAACGTAGAGGTGAGCGAGGCCGGCTGCGTTTTCAAGTTCGACTACTCCAAGGTATACTGGAACAGCAAGCTCGACACAGAGCACAAACGGATTGCAGGACTTTTCAAGCCTGGAGAGGTTGTTGCAGATGTCATGGCTGGTATTGGACCCTTTGCGGTGCCGGCTGGTAAGAAGGGCGTCTTTGTCTGGGCCAACGACAAGAACCCAGAGAGTTACCGCTACCTTGAGGAAGCGATCCGCAGAAATAAGGTGAGCTCATAGTCACTGTCGTCTCATAATGGTTCGATATTAACACTTAGATGCAGGTCTCGGAGTTCGTCAAGCCCTTCAACTACGATGGCCACGACTTCATCCGCACATCCGCAGACCTTGTCCTGGCGGCATCAAAGCGCGGCGACTGTGCCGTGATCAAGCCTCCAAGGCAACCAAGAAACTCTACGGCTCCGCCCCCGGAGCCTGTCCGAGTGCCCGTGCCACCAACGATCTCACATTTTGTCATGAACCTCCCGGCATCCGCAATTGAGTTCACACACAATTACCGCGGTCTGTACCACGGCCACGAGGAGCTGTTTGAGCCTCACACCGAGACCAAGCTGCCCATGGTGCACGTGCACTGCTTCTCGGTCAAGGCTGATGACGAGACACCCCTCATGGACATCTGCGAGCGGATACGTAAGGAGATTGGCGTTTTACTCAGACCGGGTGATCCCGAGAACCAAGGCGAGGTGCTCATCTACGATGTGCGAGATGTCGCTCCAGCAAAGAGGATGTTTTGCGCTTCATTCCGTTTACCGCGTGAGGTTGCCTTTGCCGAGAGGGCTTAGACGGGGGTCGGTCGATGTCGATATTGATGGTGCCGGTAGATCTCGGGCCCCGGGTGGGACCTTGTCGGCCGGGCAAACGGCCGGAGGGGTCTTCCCTTGTGCAGTGCGGTGTGTTGTGTGTTGGTCACTATTCTGCTTTACTTTACTTTACTGTACTGTAACGTATCCGCGCCGCGATAGGATATCGATTGACCTACCAAATGCAGTACGAGGCCGGAAACTCAAAAGGAACAGACCAAGGCGCCTAGACTTGAGACGAATGCAACTCTACTCTGCTGTACAGTCAAGAACAGGGTCGCATTCGTCGGGATATGACCGTCGATAATGAGGCGCTTACAGTACTTATCGCTGATATCTTGTCGTCTCCAGACCAAGACCCTCAGCCAAGCCAAGCCAATTAGTGGCTGGGTGAGTTTTACCGTGATCCGTTCAGGCACGATGACGCTCTCATGATAGACTAGATGATAAGTCAGTGTGCAGTAGAGAGAGAGAGAGAGCCGCGATAACGGTCCTGCGGGGATCCTTTGAACCATTACGAAGCAGAACATGACAGAGCCAGAACAGATTTGCTTGCAGCCGGTCAACGCAGTTTGGGAATTATCCTGGCAGATCGACGGTACATCCAAGTTATGAAAAGTCCTCCTCCTCCTCCATTTGCTTGTTTCGTGGGCAAAACAAGCTCACAAGGCGCCATGCGTGGCTGACAAGGTCAAGACGTGGCACCCCCCTCACACTTTGAACTCATAGGAGCATGAACGTTCCCCTGGCATCCCTGCTCCCACTCACACTCACACTCACACTCACACTCACAGTCGCTGGTGGGAACGGGTTGTGTTGCCCATCTCATCAGCGCCGGCATCTTATCTTGGACACCATTATCATTATACGTCCGGACACCTGACTTCTAAGTTGAACAACGCAGACACACCCCCTCAAGCTGCTCGCTCTGGTCTGCATCCTCGCACTCTTTGGTTTCACGGCATGACCGTTGGACTGCAGTCTGCTATCTGCAGTGTAGTGCGTCGCGCATGCATTGGAGCTGACGCCCGCCCTGTTGTGTAACTTGGAAGAACCAAGCCATGGCAGAGGCAAATCAATCGCTGTGAGACATTCAGAATTGGCAGCGAATGACAAGACAGATTGTTCAGGTCGGGGTTCTCGTGCACGTTTTTGCAAGACACACATTCTAGGACATGCTGTGGCTGCATATTGTCAATGTCAGTGTTAGTTAAGTGTTAGTCATGTCGTGATATCAAATTTCAATTTCGCAACCTTGTTGAGCATCTTTTCTCCTCTTCTTCTCTTCCTCTTTCAGTGATGTGCTTCCATAACAGCTTGGAGTCCCTGGTCTTCCCGCCATCCCGACCCCAAATCCAGGGAGGGTTACCTCGAAATCTAGGCGACCTCGGTGTGGTATTCCGTAACCCTACGCGCAGGGAGGGGTGCTGCCATCCCACGCAAATTCCCCTGACCGATCTACCATATGTACGCACATCCTTCCTTCAGCCATACATACATTCATAGTAAATCATCCATGTCTGCAAATGCAAGCCATGGTTGCGCTGCGTTATCAGCAAGATACCAAAACACAACACCATGGAGGCACGGTGCCATACGATCATCGCAGCATCAATTTGAGGGATTGGGAATATCATCCAAGCTGGAAGCTTATCAACTCAGGTTGAAAAGATGGCAGCTTGCTTTGAATAAAAACAGAAATTGCTGAATTGTCGACAGGGTGCACTCGGCGGAGAATCTCAAAATCCACAAAGAAACCGAGATGCAAAGCAACCCGAGAGCGTGTGATGAGACATATTTGGCGAATTCTAATGCCAACTGTGTAAAGCGGTGGCGGGAAGCAATAACTAGCCCATGCAAATGAAATGATTATGATTCCTTAAGCTTGTTAACAGCCGTCCAAGCAAGCCCTCGGTGCGGGTCCGGGATTTCTTCAACAAATGCAAGAGAAGCCATTCGGAAATCATCAGGCATCATACTCACACCCTATTCAATCCAAACTCGTTGATCCTCTGAGGCGGCCCGTCGCATATCGTCTGTAGCTCAGGTGAAATATATGTTGATATTGCAACCTGGTGGTCTCTATCTTCCCCTCACACTCACAGGTATCAATCCGCGCAGGGCCATGCTGCAAGTCCAAAGAACGGGTTGCGGGAACTGCAACCCATGGCAGGGAGGCTCTGTATGGAATTATCTGGTATCCGGGTCCATATGCAACGCACATCACGCATCTGCATCAAACGGCCATCTCCAATTAGGCTCTGCTGCAGCGCCTCGGGAACCAGGGTCTGCAAGAATGGGGTGTGGAGTATAAGTTAGTATCGAGATGAGGAAGCGAGGAGAAGTGAACAGTCAAGCCAGTTATGGATGAGGCTGAAGACGTGAGTATATAGAAAAGCGACTCCTTCGAGATAGGGTTGCAATGGAGTTGCCGTGGGTGTTTCGATAACATTGATGCCATCCATCCATCCATCCATCCATGGCATGACTGGGGTGATAAGTCAAGAGGTGGCATGGCATGTCCCAGCAAGATTCGCTGGCTTCGCGCCAAGTACGAGAGAATCGAGCTCGTCACGATCATAGGGTTCAAAGTTCCCGATTCTCCAGGGGGCCTTCTCGCCAAGGGGTATTGATATTGGTGTTGGTAATATCTCACAATTCATGATTCTCCTGAAGGATGCACATGAATGAACCTTCACATGCCAAAGTGTGGCTTTTCTATTGATAGATCCGAATCTTGTTGGTCAATCCCCCAAGCACTGGAGCCACATTACTAGGAAGAAACGACTGTCGAATGCAGAAACTCCAAACAGGCAGCCATTTTGGGGTTCCATCTAAGAACCACAAATTACCCATATATTTCTAGTTCTCTCTTGTCGTTTTTTGAGAGAGTTGGAAGTTTAGCTAGCAAGTTCCACTCACTCGGTCCGAGATGATCTGCTTTCACAAACCTCTCGGCCGACCCGACCTAGATTGCGACTACACTAACAACGAGGGGCAAGCGTGAAGCCTGATTGGCCCGATTGCCTAGAAATCTCCAAATGTTGTTCGAGACTCGATTCTCGTGCTAGGAGGAGCAGTTGCTGGACAAGTTACTTAGACTGTAACCGTAAGAGTTCCAGCACCAGCAACATCAGAGATCCCTCACCATGAGGCAAATGAAATTACTGGACAATGTAGCTATGCGCCTATGTCCTGATACTGCATCATAGCAAGTCTCATAAGCAACCATGACACCGAACTGGGCTATCGGCATATTATTGACATGGACGTTGTGATCATGATTTCCGTTTTTGATCATGAATTTGCGGAGCCAACCAAGGAAAGGTATACATACCTACTTTGTCTCGTCATGACACATGAGATGTGAGGTGAGAAAAGGATGTCTCAACGGCGGAATGCCTCAATGCAACTGGAGAGCTATCACTTTTCGAGGCCCGTCACGCAATCAATGATGGCCATGGTATGAAGAGCCAGCCGACAGGCATCTTGCCTATATCGGTATCCCGAGAGCATCATATCAGTGGACAGTGACATGCTTGCTGCTGCACTCGTAAGCCCTGGCGGTTCTGCTCATACGCCCATTGCTGATATGCCTTGAATAGCAACAACATATCGCAACCCTGGAGACCGAGTATGAGACCGATACATGTATCCATCGCCGACGAGGAACACTGTGATCAAGCTACAGCACACCATGGGAAATACCTCAAAGATGGATTAACCGGTGGAGTGTCATTTCTCTTCGCATGTATTATCAGAGTTCAAATGTTCAGATGGAAAGATGCCAGGCTATGTAGCCAAAGCTTATGTCTTCTCCAGTGCGGAGACAACATGAAGATCACAGCCCGAGGCTAGGGCCCACCGCGATAGGAGAAAGGCTCTAGTAGTTTGTTAGGTCTTGCGTTAGTATGGCCATGTCCATAAAGCTGTTTCGGAGTCGGGGCGAGAGGTGATGATCGATCTCCCATGTCGATCAGGGTCTTTGTTGAATGGCACCATAATAATCCAACGTTCTAGCCTCGAAGCGGGTATATCCGACCAGTGATTCTCTGTTGGTGAGCTGATGCAAAGAGACATAGAGTTACTTGTGCGGAAGATGTTGAACTCTCTTTGGCTTTCATAGCTGGTGTGAGTAGGACCGAGGCAGTCCCATCAATGGAGAACCTGTCGGTTTCATTAGACGTTTCCGTCGATACATGGATGCAGGTCCAACAGGTATACCTAGAAAATAGAATCATGAAATTTCAGCCATGAGAGGATTATCCCCAGGGGTCATGACGCACTGAACTTCTTCAGGCGGAAACTCTCGAGTAATAATAGCCAGATTATCGCAAATCTTTAAATAAGCAGAGCCTCAAGTCGCTTGTGGACCATAGCTGATGTTGGGTGAAGTCGTGAGATTTGCTACATTATCTCACGCAGAACTATGGGGTACTATACCGGTCTTAGAAGCTATTCGGCGACAAACTAGAGACAATGCCGAGATTCCTCTGTCTTGCACAGCTTTTTGCATTATTTTACAAATTAGTGAACAGCAACCGTCCCACAGTGACATAGTAAAGGAATGCACATGGTGATCGAGATATCAAGCAATTGTCGATGCTGATAAGAATCTGCACGACTACTGAACCATGAACGAAGCCAAGGCTGATGCTGGCGTACACATAACCGCCTCGACCATTTCGGTGTCCAGGATTTCGGTGGCTGCTGGGTAGCAACTCGGCGTTCAGAATTGCAATGTTGTCGTTGTTGGCCTTGTTGGCAACACCTTCACTCGAGGTTCACTGAGAGCGGAGACATTTTGGGCATCGTAGTACGCGCTACTCTACTCCAGCCACATCCGTGCTGTCCCACAGATGCAAGCTGCGAGGCGGATGATGCAAGCCCATTGCAGCCAATGAGTCGAGGCGAGGAGAACATGAAGCCGAGTCGGAAGTGTATTGGCCCTCAAGGTCGCCTGCAGGGCGTTTCACAGCAGAGCCTTCACCGGCCCACTCCTAAGACGACTATAACGTATCCTGCTGTCAGCAAAATCAACGCCTATGCTAAACTTGACCAAGACAGCAGCATTCGATGGGTCTGATGGCGGAGCATGGCTGGTGGTTTATGGGTCATGGCGTACTGTAGAGGGTCCGAGGACAACCTGGTGTGTTTGCTTGATTCGAGTTTTGTTTCTCGGGTTTTAACGGATTGAATGCCTTGAGAATCCAAGACTATAATGCTGCTGGATACGTGTGTGGCGAAGGGAAGCTTATCGGAAACCGACCGAGATACGAATGAAACGATACGACTGGCATCAAGAGAGCCGATCCCAGTTGAGGGTAGAATCATCAATTATCATTGTCGATAAGCGCGTTTGTGTTACTCGGCGAGGGAGTTGAAGACATGGCGGGCAGACGAGATATGGGAAAAAAGACTGATAAGAGAGATAAGCCCTCATTCAGGCGGAGGAGTGTTGTAGGTATTCTCTGATACGCTGAAGGATCGGATATCGAGAAGCGGTTCATGGTGAAGCTGGGGGTGCACGGCTAGTGGCTGTAGGGGTGTTGTGTGTTTGTGAGGGGCAAGATGGATGGATCTTCATTGACCTGGGGGAGATTCTGGGGTGAGTGAGGTGAGGGGGTGGAATTGGGGCTGCCCCGTATTGTAAGTGTGGGCAGTGGCTTTCAGCCAGAGGCACTCAAGGTCTGAGACTCAACATCAACGCCCGTTACTATCTGATCTTTATCCTGGGTACCTTGCGTAGGCACTGGAGGTTCGTTGTGGTGGTCTTTCTATTCCGTATTATGCCTTCTTGAGGTGTCATCGATTGATCTGAGCAACTGAAAGCACCTCATCGTGATGAGATCCAGCTACATCAGCCCTGGCCTTGGCGATTTGAATCAAGTATGGCAACCAGGTGACAAACTGAATAATAAATGATATGCTCAACGACCAAACCCGGGTTCTGTAGCCGTTGCTCAGAGCTCAGCCAGCCAATCGACATCGCGAATTGGGCGCTCTGTTACACACAGACATTCAGGTACTACATACTCCGTACAGTACAGTACAACGGCCAGGGGAGATAAACACATGGTTGTTGTGTGAAGGGGCCACTGATGGATGTGCCAGTGGGTTGGTTGATCGGTTGGTTTTCGATTGTTGTCTCACTCACACTCCCTTTCCTTTGTTTGTTTGGAGAAGCCAGAGCATCAGAGAATACATGTCATGCCTGACGATTGATTCCAAGAGTCTTGGACTATGCGACAGGGCATAACACGGGAAGAACACGTACCTGTTAGATTGCTCATATCCGTCCTGTATCACCAGTAAACCGGCAACGTGCTTCCGCCATAGATCACGGGACTTTTTATCTCCAGTAATACAGACCCGATAACAATTATTCTGTGCTTGCTTACACGCACCACCTGAGGTACGTTACATAGAATACATCAAGTTACCCTATGGCTACGATGTACCCTTTGGCTAAACTAGAGCGTCACATTCAACTCCCAACTGCGGCAGCCACTACAGATCCAACCCCTGGAAATAATATGCCGGTTTGAAATATTGTAAATTGGAATTTCTGTACCAATTGTCTGCACTCGTGGGTTGTGTTGGTGGTGGCCGAGTTGCCGGTATGAGATGTAACCCAAGGTAATCGGAATGTCATGATGACGCTGTACGAGCGAGAACGAGACCAATCTTGTCAGGCTTGTGCATCACAGGGAGCAACAACCCTGAATATGAGCTGTTACACAGCTCGACCAAGAAAGGGATGAATGGAGATGCAGAAATTTCCATCATGCATGCACAGGGAGCTCCAGCACAGTAGAGAATATTCCTCCAGGTTTTTTGATACGGAGGTTTCGTCGATCCTAGAGGCAGCTAAACGTCGATCAAAGACCGCACGGACCGTACCGTTTATCACATCTCAAGCAGGCTGACGTCCTGGAATGCCGGCAAGCTTGCTACGATGGCCAACAACACCATAGTTTGGGTTGGGGGTGCATTCCTGTGCTGCAGCGAGGGGATTGTGCTGTTCTGAGCCGCCGAGGAATCAACAAAGCCACATACGGCATTGTAGATGCATCTCGACTGATATGGCTGAGACGTACGGAGTACATACGCTCCGTTGTCGATATGAGATCCTCTGGACTCTCAGACAGAGCGTTGGACACGTTGGCTGAAAGCCGGCATGGAGTTGAATCATATCCAGGTTTAGACGATCTACGCCCGGATGACAGCAGAAAGAGCACGGATCACGACACGAGCTTTCAATTGGCCTCTGACCAGGCACGGGATGAAGTGAACCCTTTGTATCTCGGAATATTATGCTGCATCCAACCGACGTATCCATTAGCACACAGAATCTCTCGCACGTCCAACGCCAGAAACAATGGCCAACACTATGGCGTCTTGACCCCCAAAGAATTGAGTTCTCTGGCGTTAGCAGAGTTCTGGGCTGATTCTCTAAATCCCGCCAACGATATCTCTCCGACGACACAATTGATACCATCTGCAGCTTCAGTTTTGATGGAGCACGGCCAAGACGGGGTGCGATCGAGACCTTGAATTACGGGGCATTTGCAGGAAATGATGCGAGGGGAATTACTTCATCGCCGATAGTAGCGCTTAGTAGTTGACGACTCCTCGACTTGTTTTTCTCCAGAAGTTAGGGTTTGTGTCGTATTCAGCCGCGAGGACGATGGCTGTACGTAGGAGTCAACGTAAACGAACCAAGCGTGGGCTTTGAGCCTCCTAGACTTGGAGAATTCCCTCATTAACCCCATCTAAAATTAGGATATGATGAAGGGCACTGTGCAACGTAACAATCATCCATGCCCAGAGACGTTTATTTTTTTCTTCTCAATGGACCCTGGAATTTGCCTATGTGAAGTTCGTGATCGAGGGTAGGGCATAACGCCACTGCGCACGCCAAAAGAAGAATATTTTTGAGCACAAAACAAATGATGATGACGTTATCTGGATCAAGCATGGTCAAGAAAGAGCCCTGCCTTTGAGTGAGACATGTCATAGCGTGAGGGCATGGAAAGAGAAAAACCGTTTGGCAAAGCAACGCATGGTCGTGTGGTCGCTGTTGTAAGTGGAGTGGATCTCATCAGGAGGAGGCTCAAAATTTTCGACATTTTTTCTCAGCACCCTGGATTAGTTATACCAGTAATTAATTGGTTATCACGCCTGGGTCTGGTATGTATTCGGGGTTTCTCTGGGGAATTGACGATGACATCCGATCCAATCAATTCCACCGATGACACTAAAATGAAATAAAACTGGTTCTTCCTCTGGATGATCAGGGGCGTGAGCAGCTTCTGGAACTTATCCGGCCCTCGATAATCCCCGCTCTGTCCTCGGGCAGTTGCGAAAAGCCCAAGCGAAGGGCAAAGTTGGACAAAGGAAGATGAAAATTTAGGAGAAAAACCAAACCGACGATGTTCCCCTGCCTGCCTGCCCCCTCCCGTCGTTTCTCCTGGCCTTGACTGGCTGACAGACCCTTGCAAGCATTAGGCCGTGGTTGTCCCCTTGTTAGGGCCCAAAAGTCTAAGTTTTCTGTCCAATACAAGGCTCTCGTCTTGCTCGGGGGAACTATCCGTGGCCCCCCGGGGGACATGGTCGGCTGTCTAGGTTGGACCGTTCCGCTGGGCCCTCCAAAAGGTTACCCCCTAAGGTACCTAACTTAACCCTGACTCTCAGGTTTCTTCTTTCACTGTCCTGTTGTTGAGGCTTTGCACTTCCACGGACTCCGCTTTCACCCCGGCTGTCTCGAATCTGGTACCCGAGCCCATTC